>PVKM010014831.1:0-28556 GCA_004027735.1 Carollia perspicillata | reverse complement strand
AATGTATGGTACATCTCAGCAAAGGGAAAACCACAGAGATAACCACCAGAGGAGGCAGAGCACAGCCAAAACTGCTTTCTACTCTGGCTCTCAGACTGGTCAATGCAATGCATGCCGGTAATCTTTGGGGTCCATGACAGGAGGAAGTTCTGGTGGCTCCTGGATGCCTTTGAGCCACTTTTTGTTAGAGACTCACGTACATCATTCCACCAACAGAGGCCCCACATCTGAAGCAGTGTTCCTTTTATTGACGTTTGTTTGAAAAGTTAGCCTTCCAGCACTTCCCAGACACTTCCCTGCCAATCATAAAGACTGTGTTCCCTGTTTTTAGGGTTCAGGGCTCCACCTGGGAAGAAACATTCTGCCTACAGTCATCACTGTCTTGCCTTTTATTTCACTTTAGAGGAAGTGAATAAAGATGTTAAGTCACTGCTTTGGAACATCTACTGTAATCATCTTTCTTAATAACTGATGAATTGTTGAATAGGAACATAAGATTTTTCTGACTTAAAAGTAATACCCATGGTGTTATAGTGCTGCTCAAATCTCCCTCTTTGAAATGAGCATAATCTGGGAGATCATGCCTTTATAATGACGTGCAACTGAAGAGACACAGCAAACGAGGTACAGGTGCCATCAGGTTGAAGGGACAGAAAGCAGCACAGCCCTACGTCATAGCCCACAGAACTAGGCACAGAGGAGCTGTGCAAACAGCTCTGCTCTTTAATTTACATCTGTGAGAAGGGAAAAGAAGAGGAAAAGCAGGACCAAGGACTGATTAGGAAAGAATAAAAATTCACAATCCTAAAAGCTGCGATGCTACTTCCAGGATTAAAGTACTAAATGTAGGTACCCCTAATGTAAGTCTTATAGTCTCCCAGGCATTGGTTAAAATGTTTTTTAAATAATAATAATTATGGCAGCTAACATTTATTTATGGCCTAATTTCTCATCACCCTCAAATTCGCCCCTTTTAAATACCACCTTTCAAGAAACAATTCTACCAACAACAGCAGCCAAAGCAGCCCCTCATGGCTCCCTGCCTCTTCCTCCTGCTTCTTAAGGAGGTTCTCTCTGCTGATCTCCTCTAGACCCAGAGAAGGAAGAAGTGATGTTGGTCTTCTGCTCCCTCCCCGATCCCTGGGCCCCCTTAGTGGGGGGTTATTACCCCCAACTATGGATCTGTAAGTAGATGATTAGAGAAATAAAGTAGAGTGAGTCTTTGTCGAGGCTTCATATTCAGAAGCATTGACAAAGGATGACTACCTCAGTTGTAAAATACTTAAACCTCTCCTTCAGATTGAAATACGGCCCCTGCAGTTCCAATTTATCCTTGTCCCTACTCCTGCTGCTCGAACCACCCAGCCCCACCTCAGGATTCCTGGGCCTTGCCTCTATCTGGAAGCTGAATGGTTAATGCCTCCATGGGGGGCACGGGGAGGAAGTGATGGTCCCAGGGCCCATGGTAGCCTATGCTCAGCTTCCACCACTGGTGTATTTGTCCAGGTTTATTGCTTGCTTTTTCTTTTTTTCTGAACGTGATCTGAGCATCTCTAATGTCCCATGATGCATGACCAAATGTGTTATAAATAAGGATTCTGAGAGGCTCTGTGAAGTTGTTGAATCCTGGGGTTAACAACACCTAACAGGTTTCTTTACTGCAGAACATCTTGGATTTCTGAATATTCTAATGGGTAGTGCGAATCTCCAGGAGGGATAGAGAATACACAAATTACTTGGAAATAAAATCTTTTTTCCATAAACACTTAACACATTTACTATGTCAACCATTCAACAAGTACTTATTGAGTACCTACTGTATGCTCTTCAGTACTGTGGGCACAACAGCAATAAAGCCTGTTAAAATCTGCAATTCTGTGTCCTTCATAGAGCTTACACTCTAGAGGAAAAGATGACAAACAGTATACAGACTGTAACTGCTGTGAAAAAATAAAGCAGGGGAAGGAAGTATTTATAACCCAACAGTAGGTTGAAACCATTCAGTTGGCGGCGAAATCATTAAAAATCGTGATTTTTAATGGAGTGGTTAGAGTGGAATGAGTGGAAATGCAATAGAACGCATTAGTGTGCATCCTCCACAGTAAGCACAGATATTGTTTTATGATTTTTTTTACCATATAAGGTCACGATACAAAAATGTATCTCTTACTGTGGGTAACAGGCAAATGATTAAAGCCATTGGGGTAACAGGACAAAGAGTGACAGGCAGGTCCTGTTTTTCACACAGCGGCTGGGGAAGTCTCTCTGGGAGATGCCATGTGAGCAGAGGCCTGAGTGGATGAGAGAGCAGAACGTTTCAGACGGAGCTAACGGCACATGCAAAGGCTTGTGGGAGCATGCTTGCAGGTTTGGGAGTCAGCAGCCCAGGCGGCTGGAATTGAGTGAACGCATAGAAGAGCAGTGGGAAATGGATCACAGAGGAAGACAGGGAGCAGAGCATAAAAGTCTGTGAGGATATGAGAACAGCTTTAGCTTCAAATCTGGCCAGTGACGTGATCTGATTGGAGATATGAGACAAACCACCCAGGTCCACCAGAGGATTGACCAGAGATGGACAAGAGTACACACTACAAGACCATAGTGCTAGAGATGTCAGTGACCATACTTCACACAACATGATTTGGGAATCTGCCAAGTTCAAATCCCTTAGCACTTGGATATATGCCTCAGGCAGGGGTGACTGAATGGCAAGAGGTGCTGGAGGACGAGAAGAAGAACACAGAGTGGTCACACTGAAGTGAACAGAAGCATCCCTACCAGACTAAGTAGCTCAGGGGAACCTGCACTGGAAAGACCCTAAGGCTTCCAACCACACAGTGAAGTCATGAGTCCCCCCGACCTGCCCTTCACCATCAATACGAAGGGAGAACTGTCCATGCGCCCATCTTCCAAGCATCTCTTGATTCTACCACACCTGTTTGGGGTGTTCTTCTTAACCTTATTTTAACCAGGTAAAAATGTTAGAGGAAGTGGGAGCATACAAAATTACCTAATTAATGGAAAGGAGGAATGGCAGATAACCTGAGAAGGCTACCTAGTCCCCGGGCAGGAACTGCCCCACCCAGAGCTGGGCCGGGGGAACATTCAGAAAATGCATTGGAATCTCTCTGGGCAATGTGGCAATAGCAGACATTATTGATTGGACCTGATGTTCAGGGCTTAAAGGGGATAGTGCTTATTCCACAGGTGATTTTTAGAGACTTCTGTCCCACCTCATATGTGCAACACTACAGTTTCTGGCCTTGCTGAGTATCAAAACGTGAATTTAAAATCATTCAAAATTGCTTCTGATAGCAGGAAGAATGCCAGAGACAATAAAAAATGAAAAGGGCTGAGATATTGGAGAATAAGAAGTTAGAGAGACAGAGAGAGAGGGAGACGGCCCAATGGGGAAGGAAGGGAAAGGAAAGGAAAAAAAGAAGAGAAGAGAAGAGAAGAGAAGAGAAGAGAAGAGAAGAGAAGAGAAGAGAAGAGAAGAGAAGAGAAGAGAAGAGAAGAGAAGAGAAGAGAAGAAGAGATGAGGAAAAAAAGAAAAGAGAACTTGAACTTGAGAAATGTATCAACCGATTTCCATTTGTTTTTCTAAAAGTGAAGTGCAGAGCAAACTCAATGAGGCATTTGAATCTGCAAAAGGGAAGTGAATATTCATGAAGTTTCTTTTTCCAAAAGGTCTGTGTTTTAAATGTACAGTGCAAGCAGTCAAACGGAATAATTTAAAAATCGAGTTTCAAAATCTGGGTTCCCTTCCAAGGGTTCAGTCTAGCGGGAATGTGCACTTCTGAAATGTGGGGGAAGCCCTGGCAAAGGGAGGCTGCTGGGAAAGCAAAGATAGTATCTGCTGTCCTTAACAAGGTGGTTCCTGTGTAGTGGGTAATTGAGCCACGAGTTGCAGGCGCGCTCTGTCTGCCATGTGCTACCCCGTGTTAGGTACCAGCTAAAATGTTCCATGCCTGAACGTCGCTGCTGGCTAAAGTGCCCACCAGAATAGGGGGAGAGAGAAAAGCTCCATTTCATGATAGGGAACACGTTCCAAAAAGTAGCTTGTGTCAGTCTTGAATGTGAGTAAAAAAAGGGAGGAGAAATGTCTATAGAGAAGATGAACCCTTTTCTTAACCTTAGAGAGAAAGCTAAGTTTTAAAAAAAAAAAGCTCTAAAATGGCAGGGAGAGTCTCAGAAGAGAAAGGAGCAAAAGCAGAGGACACTTCTAGACCTACACAGAAATCACAGTTGCCCCAGTCTGGTATACACCAGCGTTCCAGAGTTCTATAAACAACACCAAGGGGCGGTGAATGCACACATCTCTACCCTCGGGAGCCACCTTCAGGAAGCCAGCTGAGCAGAGCTCCTGCAGCAGAAGCCAAGGGCAAAGAAGCTGCAGGGTGGGGCTTCCAAAGATAGGACAAGAAAGCACCAGGCAAGGAGGACTGTTTATTTCTAGCAATAGCTCTCCTTAAGAGGACAGGTTGGGGTAGGGGGAAGTTTGGTAGTGTCTTAAACAAAACTGTGGAGATTAACATCTTTGGAACTTTTTAAATCTTCTTATCAGCATCCTAGGTTTTCACTTACATCCTGTACCCTGCCAGTGCTTTGTTGGAAGGATATGTGGGGTAGGGCAACCCTGGGCTCTGCAGCTGCAATCTTCACTTTCTCTTCACAATAATGGGGGTAATAATTGTGCTTTATAGTTCCAAGAGTTAGTGAGGATTAAGAAAATGATATCCCTGAGGAACTTGGCATAGCAGTGGTACACACTAAGTACTCAATGAAAATGTATTTGCCGTCCTCGAGACAATTCTTGACTGAGAGCCAAAATGTAGACTGACAAAGATCTGAGGAATTATCTCTACCCCAGAGTTGATAGAAAATACTGTTTGGTAAGGTGTTTAGATGCGAGAAATGCCCTTGTGGCTTCTCAAAGCGGAACAAGCGGGTGGGTGTTAAAATAAAGAACAAGCATTCACTGTGTTTCTGGTTGGGCCCAGACTCTGGGCTGGACAGCAGGAAAAAAATAAAATAAAATATGATCCCTTCTCTTTACAAAATCTTTAAAGGAAAAGACAAATCAGTGGGAGTATAAACTATGTAGCAAATTTCTATGTGGAGAAAAACAAAAAATGTGTTTGAAATCAAAGCCTTCAAGTTTAGTATAGCAGGCCACTTTGGCCTATTTTTGTATTTTTGAAGTAATTTTTTTAAACAATAAAATTCCATTTTCTCATTCCTGGTTTTAAATTATATAGAAAAAAATTAAGTCTTTTTAAATGTCTGGTACAAAATGATATTTCCTTTCTTTAAAGATAAGTAATAATGTTTTGGATACACATTACACGGACTTGGAATGCAAGCATGGATTCCCTACAGAGTCTCCTCTTGGTTCTTGTGAAGTAAGTACAGGAGACTGGAAGACTGGGAAAACAAATGCCAGGAAGTGGGACCCCTTGTAGCCAAGACTGAAAAACTGATTTAATAAATAATTAATCTCCAGAAGGTGAGTGGCTGTGAGCATTTGAAGTGTGTTGTTATCTGTGTATTAACCTCACCCACGACTTGATTCTCTTTCCCCACTCCACCTCTGTTTTTTGTCATCACCTTAATCAAAGGTATAGGCCCTGTTGCCTCAGTACCGTAAGATCTTCCTGAAAAAGCCCTTATTGAGGGAGGTGAAGAGATTAACCATGTCACGTAACCTCTCACCCAGCGTTTGGACCTAACCAGACGAATGTCAAGATGAAAAAGTGAAGAATTGAGAGAATGCAGTAAGGCTTTTAGAATTATGTTTAACACTGTCAAAATCATTTGAATATCACGAAGAGGCTGCCAAAATTATTCAGGGCTAAGCCTTTCCCTCGGGGAAGAAACAAGCCTCTCTGTTGGACTGCTGCTTCTTAGTCCCCGGATTTGAAAACTTCAATGCGATGCAGAAAGAAGCAGGCAGGAGAGATCCATATTAAATCAATCACTTCTGCGTTATACCGCTTATTTTTAAAAAGTGTATCAGGGAAGAAAATTGTTTGAAGTGTTTTAAAGATTTTCCGTGGCTTATGGTAACTAAATGGCACTTTTTCACATGGAAGGCATTTTTCAAAAACAAATGATAATAGAAGTTAAGGTCATTAAAATATTTATTCTTATTTTGGAAATTTAGAATCAAATGATAAATATGGCCATATTTTCATCAGAAATAATCATACTTCTCACTTAAATAACTTAACCAGTTCTTGTAAAGTTCAGCGCCTTCAAGTCTTGAGCAGGGAAATATCAATGATTCCAATTCACTTGTATTAAAAATGTAGAAGAGTAAGGATTCTGTATTTTAAAATACAATTTCATTATTTTTCAATGTCTTCTAAAAGAGACCAATGTCCTGACAGATGAAAGTTTTTGGAAATCTGCTTCAAAGAGTATTTGTTTAAATAAACATAATTCTTAATAAGTAACTAAATAGCGACCACCAAAATGTGAACCCTTAAAAAAACTGAACTTGTTTATCCAAATGGAGCTGCTCTTCAAAACAGGTCTGAAGTTGATATGCTTATGAATGACAACACATTCTGTAAATCACTTTCTCACATATTATCTCATTTAACTCTTACCGTAAGCCTGTGTGGATAGTTTCGGTCTCCAATTTAAAGATGAAGAAAAGGAAACTTGGAGCAAGCACGCTGTTTACGGCTTCACAGGCAATGGTTTCAGAGCTATGACTGAACACAAGTTCCTACGCTTCAAGACCAGGATTCCTTCACCTACATCGCAGCAAATTGCTTGTCAGTTATGGTCACTCTGTTCATGCTCAAAATATTAGTAGCTTTGCATTTGAAAATGTCTTTGGAGCCTATTTATGAATCATCTAAGAAAAGTCAATTTCATTATTGCAACTTAATTTTGATTAACTAAAATAAATGCTCAAGTGAAAGACTGAGTCATCAGGTTATTTCCCAATATCAAAGCCACTCTCAAGTTTAAAAGATTTGCCACCCCAGAGAATGTTCAAGAGAATGTAACTTGGTCTTAACAAAAATATTCAAAACTTGAAATGCCAGACTGTTTTAATCAATGGTAGAGTGGTTGCAATGAATATATAGCCTCTTATAATTAGTACATCTGAATTGCTTGGAAGCTTTTTTTGTCTCTTCAATGAGAATAAATAACCCCTGTAATTTTGCCTGCATTCTTTGTATTTTTGTGTAATGTATGACACACTCAGGCAGGAATAGATCTTGTTCAGGCAGATTCTGCAGAAGAATCACTTTTTTTTTCCCCCTGACAACTCTAGGAATTAGAACTTTGAAAAAAAATTCACTTAGGGGCAACTGATTGAGGTATCTCTTCTTAACAACACTTGAAACTTGTTTCACCCAGAAAGCTTAACCAAGAAACACTGAACACAAATAATACAACAGGATCGCTAGCCTAAGTAGAAGTACATACATATAGTAAACTACAATTACTACACAACTTTTACAGCAATGTCCCTCTGATCTCAGTTCCACTCCATTTTCCCATCAGGGAATTGATTGTATCCAGATTACTTTCCTTTGATTCTTGTTCTTTTTTTCATTGTCTGGGATCTATGCTAGTTCAAGAGCTAAAATATTAAAGGAAAGAATCTAGGGTCTTTCTGTGTGCAATTATTTAAAGCTGAGTTGTTAGCTTAGAAGAATTCATTGCCTGATTTTCTGTAGTTCTAGCTTACATTTTCTGTTTCAATTTATATTTAGTAAAGCAAAATGGGAAGAGCATATAGTGTTCAACGCCTCCTGACTCACCCTTTCTACAGTTTGCAAATAGACCTGATTCCAGTGTACAGAAAAATCAGCTAGAGATTATGACAAAAATGCATCTTTTTGATCCCACCCTCAGAAAGAGCTAGGCCTGGGGATTTACATTTCAGTGGGAACTCCCTGGCCCACGCAGGTAGTTCCTGGGCTACTCTTTAACAGACACTGAATATAAACTTCTACTTACAATGGGTTAGTAATAAAGTTTAATGAACTCTCCCAGGAAGATAACAGCCTACCTAAATGCGACCCGAAAGGTCGCACCCAATAATTCTTGACTTTCTGTATCACACAGCTAACTACCTTATCCCAATTGCTAAAACCTGAGATTTTATTGTGCTTCATTCATTATTTTTGCACACGAATGTTTTAAATCATCAGCAAATTTTATATTAGTTAAAAAATATTCCTGATCATTAGCAAATTTTACATTACTTAAAGGCCTCTGCCTGAGAGGTTACTATGATGTTTTCCGTTGCAAGCATCTTTTAAAAGTCTGCCATTGTCTACAGTTCACTATAATGGTGGCAGAATTCAACAATATTATATGTATGAATTCTAGGATCCTTTGTGGTATGATAAAAGTATGCAGATGCATACCTGAGAGACTAGTGAAAACATTAGGAAAACTAAATTTTAGCCAAATTAAAGCACTGACTATGAAGGTTTTAATAACGATGTCATTTTCACACACTATATTATTCCCCTTTTCTAAAATAAAGGTGATTGGACATTTGATTACTTGGAGACTTAACCTCTAAAAACCATTTATCTAGGCAGCTGAGTGAGACTCTCTTGGGCCTTGCTCCTCTCTTTTCTGTTCATTATTGCAGTTAATCAAAACCTGGACCTTCCTCTGGTCTCAAACATCTTACTATAACTGGCTGAGAAAAGTGATAAGTAAACTGCTTTCTTTGATTTTTCAGGCCATCGGGGTTTGGTAAAAGCAGGATGCAGAAGACACGGAAATTAGCACTACCTGCAGGCCTTTTGATCTTGTGCAAGTCCCAAGTAAAGAATTTCTAGTGTTCACGACAAGAATGTGTAGTTACTGGAGGTCAATGGCTTGTTCCAACAAGCGGCCCCTTTGGTGATACTCCCTCTGTTTCACATTCTAGAGACTTGTTTTTCAGCATCATCACTGTCACTGAAAAGAAGGCCTCTTGGGGTCAGGAAGCTGGTTTGTCGTGGTCTTGCTGTAGGTGCTGCGTTTTGGCGGTCTGCCTTTCAATGGCACTAAAAGTAAAAATATCTGAACGTTGTATAAAGAAGAATAAACTCCCAACCACGCCAGACAAATCCCATTCTTCGTATCAATGCAGTTTCAGATTCTTGTCACCTACTTTAATAATACTCTATGGCATGGTCACTGTTTAAAGCATTAGCCAAAGATCCAAAAGACAGATCCCTGCTTGAGCTTCAATCTCAGATAAAACACACATGCAAACAAAACTCTATGGAAATTCTCTGAACTTTCTATTCAAAATTTTTTAACTTAAAACTGCTCTAAAAATACAAAGTCTATTAAATTTTTAAAAATCAACTAAATCGATATAGTGTTTATGAATATGCTAAACTGCATCTTGAAATTTTACTTAATATGAGTTATTTAATTTCATCTGAATAGACATGATGCTCTTGAATCAAAATTTGCCAGGAAAAATCATTGCAAAGCTGTAGCTATTAAGATAAAGTATGTCTTCATTGGGTTGACAAGAAAAGTAGAAATGCATAAATGGGAAGAAGAGGGAAGGGAATTTCTCATTCACTGCATTCCCAGGTACACAGAAGGATGTCAAATGAGTACTTAAACATCAGAGTGCTATTAATCTGAGAAGCTTGTCTAAAAAAAAACAGAGACATCAGACACATGATATATAATAATTTCTCCAAGGCTTCTAGAAACTCTGACCAAAAAAATTATTCCACAAGTGGTGACCTGGAAAGCATGAAGTATCAATACAAAGCACAGATAAATAATAGTAGCAGGAAACTGGGAGGTAATTACCGCTGGAGATACTTGGAAATATTAGTTGAGGAAAAGATAAATGTAACAAATAATATAACATTCACGTTTTCATTCACTTGCCAAGTGTTTACTAAGCTTCTGTAGTTGAAGGCAGTGATTCTCAAATGTTGCTACACATACGAGTCACCTGGGGAGTTTTAAAAATTCTGATGGCCAGCTCACACCTTACACCAAGGCACTCAGAATGCCTGGTTATGGGAGGCAGGCACCAGTATTTTTTAAAGACCATAGGGTGATCCCCATGTGCAACCAAGATTAAACATACTGATCCATTAAAAAATAAAAAGTAAATTATGCATGTATTTTTTTCTCTAGGAACTTGAAATCTAGACAAGGAGATTAGTCGTGCCCACGCACAAATATAAAGGAGAATGAAACAACACAGGCTTTGTTGCATCATCTCATTTTGCGGCTGGCTCAGTAAAGTTTTCTTTCTTCAACCAAGCAGTTCTGTGCACGATATATTTGTAGTGATACAATCATTTCTGGGGACCCCATTTCCAGAAAGCGGCAGACAAACCAGAAAGGGCTTATAGCAGAGCAACAAAATGATTACAGGCCTCGGGGGAGTGAACTTAAGGGGGCAGATGAAAAGAACTAAATATGTAAAACCTGACTGAGTGATGATTAAAGGGGGGTCATGATAACGGCCCACTAATACCTGAAGGGTGCAAACATCAAGGAAAGAAGTGAGTTGCTTTGGATAATGCAACAAGAGTAACAGCATAGTGCTTTGAAAGAGAAAGGGAAGGCGCACTGTCAGGCAATCCTTGCTGACTGAGCAAGCTCCTTGGCCATGGAGCTGGCTTCCAAAGAAAGGGTGGCAGCCACATCCTAAGTTCCCATAAAACAAGTATGGACAAAGGCGAAGGAAATAGATTATTAAGAGAAAGTCTGTATGACAGTGGAAGAGGGTAGGGGCGATTGAAGGGAAGAAAGAGAATAATTCACAGCTTCTACAACTCTGATATCACAATGATACGATAACAAGTTCAGGGGGAAAAAAACAAATTGAAAAGAATCTTTCTCTTTCAATGTAACTGCAAATGAGATTGATAGTTGTTAGCTTTCATTATTAAGGCACTCATTGCATCCTCAGAAACTACATCCTGAGCCATATTTTGTTTGTGTTTTAAGTGGTATTTTATCAGCTTTTTCATTTATTTATTTTAATACAAATATAGTTGTTACATGCATGACAAGCTTCTTCAAAGGCATTCAGCTACAGAAATTTCTCCTGCAGCTTTATGACATTCCTAACTTGGCACATCTTGTGCCCTCAAGTCACAGACCACTTGCTTCCTTTCTGAGCTGTGCTCCTAAATGCTGCAAAACTGGGGACGATGATAATAGCTAATATCTTTGGCTCATTTTCTACGTGCCAGACACCATACTACAATAATTTCCACCCACCATCCAATCTCCTTTAATGATCACGACAATGCTGTGGGTAGGCACTAATGTTGTTCCCATTATTCATAAAAAGGAAACAACTTTTAAGGAGGTTTGGTACTATATTCAAGGTCACGCAGCTAGTAATCATGTCGTGAAAAATGAAAACCCAATCTTCCATCGGCTCCAGAGCCCGCACACTCTCGAGCCTACTTTTATGGAATGGTATTAAATAGCACTAAACTGGAAACCAAATAAAAATTGTCATCTTACGATCGACCTCATAAATCTCGTCTGCAAATAATACCTACTTTATAGAAGTATTGTGATAAGTGAATCAGATAGTTTTTAAAAATAGTTAGCGCAGCCTGGTGCTTAATAAATTCTTGAGAAATGAGAGCTTAAAAAATGAAATAGATTGAAACTTAAACTTCACAAATCATTCATCTTGACACCGATTTCTCCTCATACTTTTATACAAATCGACCTATCATCCTTTTCTCTTTCTTCTATTCCCGAGGTTTATACTGCTCTCATACAACCAGGAGGAAAACAAAGCAATAAATGAATTTTCACTAGGCTTTTATGCCTTAAGAGTTATGCCTTGAAGTTTAAAAGCAGACTCATAAACTCATAGACACAGAGTAGAATGAGTTTGCCAGGAGCTGAAGATAGGGGAGATGGGGAGACACTAGTCAAAGGACAGAAACTTCCAGTTATACAAGGAATGACCTCTGCAGATACAATGTTCAGCACAGTGCCTGCTGTTAACAATACTAGATTGTATGCTTGAAGGTTGCTAAGGGAGTAGATCTTAAATGATCTCACAACAGACAAAAAAAACAACAGTAACTATGCAAGGTGATGGTTGTGTTAACTACCTTTAGGTGGTAATTATTTCGCAATATATACCTCTATCAAATCATCATGTTGTATGCCTTAAACTTACACAATGTTACGTGCCAATTAAGTCTTAGTGAAGCTGAAAAAAATCATGAGCAATCAAGACATTGCCTGTTGAAATGATTCATTCATCTAAGAAGCATTTATCGAGTACCTATTACATGCAAGGGACTATAGCAGTGAAAACACAGGTGAAAGCTGGCCCTCCTCAAGCTTACATATACACATGTTAGACACCATACACAATGAAGCAACAAGGAACAGATAACCAAACATCAATGTAAATGTTATGAAGAATTGGATGCTACGCATGGTGTGGAGCTGGGAGGGGAGGCTGTGGTTGGAGAGGGTACTAAGGGAAGTCCTCTTTAAAGAGATGATTGTTAAGCAGGAACCTAAAGGACAAGAAGACACAGAGGTTACCAGCAACTGCCAAGTTCCTGAGCAGAAAACAATTTAGAATGTTCTAGAAACTCAGAAAAGGCTGCGAAACATAGTGAATGAGGGTGAAGATGGCACGAAATAAAGTTTGAGAGCTGGAATGCAATCATGTCAAGCAGGAACTCTAGCCCATGGTTGGGGGTGGGCTTGATTTTGAGCATGTTTGAAATCTTACAGCTAGAGACTTTTAAGTAAGGGAGTGATATGTTCAGCTTAATATTTTTAAAAGTTTACTCTAGGGTGTGGCTGGGCAATAGATTGTGTCCTGTGCTGCAGGATAGTATGGTGAGGAACTGAGAAGAATGGGCCAATAGGAGAGTATTTATGATTTTATGGTATTTGTATTGATTTGGGGGGAACTGTCTAACACTTGGTTTGTTGTCTACTGTGTCCTCTCCACACTGAGAAGACGGGAAGTCCTAAGATCTGATACGAACCACCGACTGAGACCTGCATGGGAGCAGTGGCCCTGAGGAGCAGTGCGTAAATGTAAGCTACATTCTGGAGGTAGAACGGAAAGGAGTGGCAGACGTATTGAACATGGAAAGCCAGGAAAGGAAAGGCGCTGGCCAGGTTTCCAGCTTTATTTTTGGAAGTGGTGTTTACTGAGATGGTGAAGACTGGGAGGGCCAGGTTTGGAGGCAGATTGGTACTTCATTTTAGGCAGGTTAATTCTGAAATGCCCTAAGGCATAGAAGCGATGATGCCAAGTAGCTGCTGGATAGATGAATATGCATGAAAGGGAGGTCTCAGCAGCAGATACCAAGGTGGGGGACTGTGTATTAACTATATTTTCCAATTTTCTGCATTCCTGGTGCTCTGCCCTCTGAAACCTCACCCAAGAAAGACTGCCCTTCCCAGGGCTAGGTAACTCCTGCAGAGAGCACACCTCTTCTCTGTTGGCATGCCTTTCGTATGCGAAGCAAACTACCCAGAGCCCATGCCCCCAACTGCCCCCCTTCTCAGCTCTCACGTAGCAAATCAATATTCCCCTGCATCCAGGTACCAGACAGCTAGGGGCACCCCTATAGCCCAGGGCCCATCTAAATAATTCAAGCTATCCAATCCTAAACCTGCTTAACTGGCTTATCCTACCTCACCATTCATTCCTGTGAAAATCATAATAAAAGCCCCTGTCCCTGCTTTCCCCTTCCCCCTTCTGCCTCTTGGCTGGCCCTGGTGCTTCCTCGTGTGGCCAACATAAGGCAGCATGTCCTTCCTCTTGGGCACCATGAGTAACAAGCTACCTTTCGATGGCAACTGTTCCTGATCTATTGACCTCACCATACAAACAAACAAGCAAGCAAACAAACAAAAAGTCCTGAGTACATTTTAGAACAGATTTATCAGCATACTGAAGGTATGTAAAGCCTTCGGAATGATGGAAATGACTTAAAGGCAGAAGAGAGGAAACAAGAGATACCCCTATGGAACCCAAAGAAATACATATTTCTGTTTTGCATTTCAGACTGTACGACAACTGAGTGGAAGAATTATTTCCAAGTTTTCTTAGGACCTCACATACAAATCACACCACAGAAGCCACTGCTCACGCCATATATGCATAAGGCTGATCCTCTTTCCAAAGAACTTATCTTCACTAAGACCGCAGCACAGCTGAATTATCTTCCCAGAGAAACAACATGAAGTTTAAAGCCATCCACAGGAGTGCATACCCATTAGATGAAACTCATAGGATATAAAGCAACCATTCTAACACATCAAACACATGTATGTAAAACTCCTATACTGATGCACGTCTGTAGGCTGTATTGTTGAAACACTAGGCATCTAAAACACCGAGCTATGGCCCCAGAAAGCAGGACCCAGACATCTTAAGCTCAGACACAGTTCCCACAGAGCTCGTGTGAAATGAGAAAAGCAGGCAATGTGTTTTCACCAAAGTGGAGTGGACTTACAGAATTAAAAGGAGTCTTTTTTAATCTGAGACTAGACCTTTCCTTTGGTGGTACTTACATGTCCTTCCATTCATGGAATGGCCTGCAAAAAGTAAGTAGAGTCTTGGGGTTTTGTTTTTGTGTATTTAACTGACAAAAGGAAAGGTAGGCAGCTCTATGAAGGTCCCTCCAATTCTTTACTCATTTATTTTGATAGGATCATGAATTTGAGAATTCAGGGACATATAACCTATAAGATGTAAGTATGCAGGTATTTGAAAAAATCCCATCATTTATAACCATCCAGATTTCCAGTCTCTGTTTTCATCTTGACTGAAGTCACATACATGTAGCTTGAGTGAGATTTCCCAACCCCACCTGTGACACGAAGTTTCCACTCTGACAGGTTGGCCATGAGTGAAGAAGCTGTTATCACAGTGATGGAGAGAGTGAGTAGACATCGTGAGCGAAAGTATATGTTTTCTCAGATACTGACAAGTAAGGACAAAGGTTCAACAGTGACTAATGAATAAAATGTTAAGGTGGAGACAGGCTTTATTTGATTAAAAACAATCACTAGAGGCATGTAGCTGCATTCACTTTGAAACCAAATCGGGCTACTGATGATGTGGCAATGAAATATTTATTATTTGTTTGTTTAAACAAAAAAAGCTTAATGCTGACTCAAAGGCCACTCACTGCTCTACTTTGAACAGCTACTACAAGGGGGTATAGAATGAACAAGTTTGCTAATTCTGGAAGTATTTATAGCGTCCAATTTCTGGGCATGTTTTTCAGTAAGTAGGTCAGACTCACAGTGTTTGGATAGTACTTGAAGTTTAGGAGAAGGAGCTGGTCCTGAGGAGGTTGCTAAGAGTCGAAGGAGGGAGACAGAGCCAACGGTACAATAAATGATGAATTATGCAACATTCGGTCCGTTCCTTCCTCTTTCTATTGGGGTTGAGAGATTAAAATGTGACCCTAGAACTATCCATTTTCTCAGATGAAAAGCAGGAAGAAAGAAAATTTTTGCTGTTTTCTATGGAGGAAGTGATACAAAGTTTGAGAAGGTGATTCCAGGATTCCCAACGGTCACTTCCACATTCACCCTGAGCCAAGACAACCACAGTGAAAAGGAAGACATTTGTCACTGGGAATCTAGACCTCTGAATTAGTAAAATAAAATAAATTGAAACTTAAACTTCACAAATCATTCATCTTGACACCTCCAAACAGACCAGAATGGAGACTATGGGTAGAACTATAAAAAAAAGAAAGTTACATCACTTCCTGTATAAAAGAAAAAAAAAGAAAGTGATATCACTTCCTTACCTGGTCAGAGCTTTCATTTAATCATAGGTACAAAATACTTCACATCAAAAAAAAATTTTTTTAAGTCACGTATTTTGTTTATGTAAATATAAACATATTTATAAGGCCATACATGAATGACACTTATATATGAGTGTGTGTGTGTGTGTGTGTGCGCGCGCGTGTTATTGTTTAGAGAGGTGCATGAGAAGAAGAAAAATCAACTCATTAGAAATTTGAGGTAGAAATTCTTTTTTTCACTTACGAGAAATAAAAGGTACATACAAAAATCAGCTCGTAAATTCAGCGGTCCCTCAGTCTGAGGACAGCAGTTTACTATTTAATTCCCAAGATAACTTACTTACCTACCATAAAATTTGGATGAGAAATATTTAACTTCTAATGCTATAAAAAATCATGCTACTTGATCTCTTCACATTTTAAATAAAACTATACTGGGAGGGGAAACTCAATAAATAAGGTTTTGTAAAAAACAAAAATCTCGATTCTGACTGAATCTTTTTAAAGTTCTGAATCATCTCTATTCTCTTTAGGTCTTCCTCTCTCTTTCACTGACCAAACTCTTACATAATTTCTAGAGCCACACTGGAGAGACCCAGACAGAAAGAGTCACAGCTGGTCTGCACTACTTCTCAGGGTGAACTGAAGCTCTGGGAGTGTGCGTGGAGTAGGGATCTGCTAAAGAAAATGAAAGAGTTGTTCCAGCCCATGTGTGATAGGGACACGGTTATTAAGGACAAGGTGGAGAATACTTAGGGCACAGAATTCAAATTAAAGCTGAAATCTCCATCAGTCACAAACAAGCAGAATACCAACAAATGCAAGAACAAATAAGAATAACTGCTATCTTTTTAGACAGACTATTGGGAGCCCACAAGATTTATTACAACCAATTCAGGTTATGACCAATAACAGTGTGGTAGCCTGGGCGAACAGAAGCTGTAGTCTTTGCTATGTGCAGATGGAACAGAACATGACAAAAATACTCCATGTTTTAGAGTTTCTCTTTTCCCCTAGTGAAAATAACTCGTGCATGCATTTAAGCAGGTGCTTATACATAGGAAAGCCTTCAGTTCTCTCAAGCTCAGAATTAAAACTAAAAATAAAAAAGAGAGAACTAGGAACTTGTTGGTTAATAAGGTAGGAAATAGTTATGATGACACATAAAAAATAAAAAGAATAACAAAAATTTTGGTTCCCAGAGAGAGAAATGGTATTATTCCCAGTTAACAATTGACAAAATAAGCTTTACAGAAGTAACTGACAGGTCCAAAGAACTTAAAGGAATTGTCAGATACTGAAACAAGTTTCCATAACAAACCACACAGAGAATCTTCCTGCTGTGTAGAATCTTTAAAAACTAGACTCATCCCATCTCCTTCCTTACTTTAAATCTGCCTAAAATAATCTGAGCTAGCTAAATCTGATTATTTTAGAATCATTCTCTGGAGTCCTAAAGGTTTACCCTGTGCTCACAATATCAGGAAATATGTGACTTTTCCTCCCACTTCTTAAAACCTTCCAGGTACCGACACCTCACCTACTGAAACAGGTATATTGGGTCAGCCAAAAAGTCCTCATGGTTTTTTCCGTAAAATAAAAGACACATTTTTCATTTTCACCAATAATTGTATTGACTGGGATATTGTGAGCATGTCGGCTGTCTCCTGTGTGGTAGAACACTGATCGCTCTCAATTAACGTCTCAATTTGCTCACTATCACCTTCAACCGGTCTACCCGGCCGTGCAGCAGCAGCATCCAGCAAGAACTCCCCAGCACGAAACTTCTCAACCCACTTTTGACACATTCGATCAGTCACAGCACCTTCTCTCCCTACACTGCACAAAGCTTGTTTTGCATTTTCAGTTGCATTTTACTTTTTTTGTATTTCAGTTGCATTTACTTTTCTTGAAATAATAAAACATAATATGCCAAAATGTTGCATATTTTCTTCCATCTTCGACATTAAAATGGCTACACAAAAATTCAGCGATTTTAATTTTGTTAATGTACTCTAATGTGACAGTCGTCACAAAACAATCTAACGAAATTGTTTTGAATGAAGTTAAAGACAACTATGAGCTACCGGAGCCATCTTGCAGAAAAAACCAAACGAACTTTTTGGCTAGCCCAATAGCTTTGTCCCACACCCAGTTTTCTTCAAGTGGTTCTGCTACTGACGTCCACGGGCCGGTCAGCCAAAGGGCTCTGCTGTTTTTGAGCAGCCACTCCTAGCACTGGGTGCTGGCTGGCTGACAAGTGACAAGTGGGAAGCAGTAAAGAAAAAGTTTTTAAAACAATCTACAGCAGAGTGGACTGACTCTTGCAAAGAGACTGGCAAGTGGACAGAGAAAATTAAATGCTTCCCAATTTAAAAACCCATGCGTATCTAAAAAATAAACCTCTTATCGTCTTAATAAAATGATAGAAACACTTATAAAAACATTCAACAACGTGCCACATGAAACATTCTGTCAACATCTAATTGAATCCTTAACATCATCCTAAGGAAACTGAAGCTTTGAATGCAACAATGATTAGAGGCATTTGAGCGGAACACATCTAGCTTCACCTCCTAGTTAGCCAGTTCCAAGTTGTGTAACTTCAGAGAAGAAGTTACTTTATTTCTCAGTTTTAACTCATTCACTTTGCAGAAATGGGTTCTAGCCCTTCAATAAGACAATCATATAAGAATTTATTCCACCTCTTAAATCCATCTTAAAGATGTCCACTTTTCTCTACCTGCACAGCCGCAACTGAAGTTAAAGGGGCAGATACAAATGTTGTGGGACCGGACACTCATCCAGATTGGCAGGACAGTGGAAGGAGAAGGTGGACAAAGCTATGAATACAAAATTAGATACATTTTTTAAAAATGAATATGTATTTAGATTGAGAAAAGAAATCACACACACAAAAAATTATTTGAATCTAAAAAATACTATAGAATTTACACCGCCCCCAAAATGGCATACTGTTTTTTATTAATTAATGTGTTTACACACCTCTATAATTTTTCCTTCATTATTTTGGCTGCATACTCTTTAATCACTTCATACAGCAATAATTTTGTAAAATAGCATTTGGTAAAGACAAAGAATTCAATCTTTCTTCCAGCAAGTTGAGGGTAGTTACTGATAGCTTAAAATGTTTATTTCAACATCACCACATGTTACTACAGTACTATGTAAATGAAGGTTTTTTTTGTCATATTTGGAAAGACCATTTTCTAGTTTCTTTTATAAATAGGCTGGATTTCAGAGCATTTCAAGTTTTCTACGTAAAGACTAATCTTAAATACTCCTTGAATCATCAAAATTTATTAAGTGGTTTGTTGTTGATGTTCTTATTGAGATGTAGTATGAATTTTATGTTACCTTCATCTTATCACAACAGCAAGAAATTCAAATATCTTCCCTAATATGATTCATTCTTCTTCATTAAGTGGGTTATCAAATAACCAACTATCAATTACTTCTACTCAAAATTTGTCTCTTCTTAATGAATTAACAAAATGTGAAAATCGGGGGGTCACACAATTTGCTTCTGGATGCCAGAATAAGTTCTCAGGATTTTAGTGTAATCTTTAGCACTTTTGTTTCATATCTCCGTTTTTAATCTCTGTTTCTGTGGTTCTTCAGTAAATGTAAACATTATCAAAGAAGTATGCTTTGTGTATTTAATGGAAGTACTCCAAAACACCTTTCCAAATTTTAGTTAAAACAACACATGACCAACTCAACTTTCCCTTGACAAGATCCTAAAAATGCCCACAGCCTCTCCAATATCACCCCGCCCGAGCAGAAATATGGTGAGCAGAAGGTCAGAGGAGGAGAAAACAGCTGATTTACCAGTTAACGGTTAAAATATCTTATTTTACAAATATCACAAAAACATATGAACACATTGCTCAGGCTCTGCCCCGGACTAAGGAGGGACTTATGCAAGCAAGGGGCCCTGGACTTTAAGCTTCATCAGCCTCAAGGTTTGTCTGCCCCAGGCCACTACCACCTCTCATCTAGGCTACCCAAGTCCCTTCCCGACTGGTCTCTGCATTTTCGTCCTTATCCTCCTGCAATCCATTTCCATGTGACAGCAGGGGAGACTTTCAAAATGTAAATTAATTTGTGTCACTCTCTCGCTTAAAACCTTTCTACAGCTTTCCATTGCATGCATAATAAAGGCCCAATTCTTATCACCAAGACACTACCTAGGTCACAGAATGCAGCCACCCACCCCCCTCAGCCACCCACTCCCACACCATCACTGCCATGCTGTTGATATATTGTCCCCACAATTAAGTGCCCCATGATCTCAGTGAAAATTATGCAAATGCCTCATAAACTGCAAAGCACTATATCCACGTTAACTCTTACTGTCATCAGTCAAGAACCAGACGTGTGGCCTTAGAATGGTTGAGGAGGGAAGTTGGTAGATTTTGACTCTTGCCAAAGTCATTCCTGCTCTTCTTTTTCTTACTCCTATAAACGCTGTTCTGAACCTCCACAAACAGAATTCTTACAGACACAGGTCCAGGACTTACAGCCTTATAGCAAGTCACCATATGTGTGCACATGGTACACATGTGTACATACAATATGTATAAGCAAATGGCAAGGGTATTTAGCTATAGTAGCTTGCCTACATTGCCGATATTTTATCAAATTACGGTCTACACTTAGAAAACCAGCTAGTAATTAAAATACAACGTATGGCACAGTGTTGCTTGGACCAAAATAGCAATGTAAAGTTGTCAAATCTGAGTCAATGACTCTAACAAGCCTCCTTTATCAGAATGAGTCGATGTTTTTCAACATCATCTAGCAGCAATGTGACTGCTCTCTCAGGTCAGAGATGAAAAGATGGGAGAATAAAGGGCTGATTCAGGTCATGTGTAATCAATCCAGCAGCCAAAAAGCTCTTGTTATTCCAGGTCTTGAGAGTGTTTGTTCCCTCACCACGCTGGACTTATTTCCTGGATCCAGCAATATCAAGCATTTTTGAGCAACATAAAACATCTCAGACACACATGAAAATTTGGTGTCCAGATGAATAGAAAGAGAACTGATAAAGAGAAGAGGGGAAACATTGCCACAAACCACCCAGGTGGGAGGCTGTTATAACTGTTCCATGACCAGCAGCATAAAGACAAAGTCCGTGGCTTCACAAGACAATTGACGTGAACTTTGAAGACGCCTGTAACAATTCTCATTGCGTATATTATACAGAACAGGATTATTGTCTTTTAAATGTGGCCTCTCCGACATTAAACCCCTTGCATTGTCTGATGATTACTCCTTTAAGTGAGTCACCATTTTCAGAGCACTGGGTTTGCACAACTTCTGGGTTCTCTTTCTTAATCTCAAGGTTCATCTCATCTTTATATTCAACGCCTTTGATAGTCTAGTCCAAATTTAGGCGCTGCCTGACTCAAACTTCCCCTAAAGAACACTTTATTTATAGATCAAATAAGTTTATTATAGTCCCCTTTTTGGCCACAATTATTCAGTCTGTTTGTTAATGTGAAAATGTCCACTGAAATACACTCTACTACCTCCCTGTCAATCCAAAATCTACTCAGCTTCCAAAACAACCTCAAATCCTGTTCTTCCACGGTCTGTCCCCAAACTGCTCCTCAGTGTCACTGCCTAGAAATGGCTACCGCTCTGAAAGCATGATTTTGTACTGTAACGTATATGTTTCTCATGGGCTTGCTTAAGATACTTTATTCCCACAAGATTTTAAATCCCATGAGAGGGGAGACTTTAAAAATTCTCCATAGTATCTATCCTTCAACTAAGCATATGCGAAGCACCCAGCATGGAATGGGTGCATGGCAGCATGGATGGCTGGAGAGTATTGTGCTAAGCGAAATAAGCCTGAGAGAGAAAGACAAATACTTGCACGTGGAATCTAATGAACAAAACTAACTAACTAACTAACAAGACAAAGAACCCTAACAAACAAAATAGAGACAGACTCATAGGTACAGAGAACAGACTGACAGCTGTCAGAGGGGAGGGGAGTTTGGAAGCTGGGGGAAAAAGGTGAATAGACTAAGCAGAAAAGAAAACCTCGTGGAAACAGGAAACAATATGGTGATTACCAGAGAAAAAAGAGGTGGGGTGAGTAGGGGAAGGTAGAAGGGCGTAAAGAGGGGATAAATGGTGATGAAAACAGACTTGACTGGAGATGGTGAACACAAAATATAGTGTACAGATGATATATATCATAGAATTGTACACCTGAAACCTATATAATTTTATTAACCAATGCCATGCCAGTAAATTCAATAAAAAATAAAAATAAATAAAAGTTTCTTAAAAAGTGGTTTTGGTGGCCTTTGGTAGTAAGTAATTAAACCCACACAACTATCTTAGTATCAGGTGTTGTTATTTTACTAACACATTACAGTTGAGGGAATGGACACGGGAAATAACTTACTAGAATAACTTACTGGGAGTCACACAGCATTACGTGATGGAGCTAGGTGCTAAATATAGAAAGCCTAGTTTGAAGGCTGCCTGCGTAATCATCAACAATAATGCCCTATAAATTTGAGCAAGTAAACGAAGTGAAAGAGACAAAATGGCCTTTCTCCTTTCTGTTCCTACAATGGTGTGCAGCCAGGGCTTTTAAATGCTTTTTGTTTAGATATAAAGAGAAATGAACTTGAGTGTTTGTTACACTATCTGGTGCTCTCTACTACTCTAATATCTAGATCAGAAAGAAAAGGCTCTTCGGATGATACGGATGTCATTTAGAACAAGAAGTCCCCATGACATGATTGTTGATAAATTTATGATAGTGGTGGAAATGGAGGTCGGACCTAGAGAGCTCCCATGTTGTCAGTTGCTGGTATCACCTGCCTTAACACTTGAAGAACTCTGACACTCAGCCAAGAATTGTGTGGGCCACAGCAATTCCTACTGGGTGGGTTATTCTTGGGCAAACGTTTCAAGTAGACCCCTTATCTACAATTTCAGGTTAAAATGGCACCAGATCTGCAAACAAAACACTTCTTAGGATATTTCTTTGTGACTTTTGGTTTACGATTATGCCTATCCTATCAGACTATGAAGCTCCCAAGACTGAGTCTAGAACACATTCTTTTCTTTTCCTACAGCCTGGCAATATGCCTGACAAGTAGTTGGCTCTCAATTATTTTGCATGGAGTGACTAAATGGGTGAATGGATGGATCACAGTTAGCCTAAAACCAGATAGTCTGTATAAAGGCAGAATGATGACTACTTTGGGTTCTTAAATAGGAAATGGCAACGTGAGATTACACACACACACAGTTTGATGTTTGATTTGGTTCAACAAAGTAAAACACATCCCACAGGCTGAAAGACAGGGGATACTGTGGCAGGAACAATATGACCCCCTCAATAAAATTTTCTCCATTTCAAAAGTATTTCCATTTTCAATTTACATTTACTTTGAGAAATTTAAAACAAATGTAATTTTTATTTAAATATTTATAAATAGAGAGACATATTCATCATGTTTTAATTTTTTAAAGAACTCGGTTTATTAAGGAACACACACAAACAAAAAAATTATAAAGTAGAGAAATACACACATATCTCTAGGTTCCTAAAACAATAAAAGGCAGCCACGTGTTTCTCTGATGTTTCACATTATGTTTCCAGGGCCATATGTGATGTGTTTCCCACACTTACAGCACCTCTACTTAGTTATTTATAAGGTGTTTCTCTATCTGTAGGATATATATTTATATCTCCTCACACCCGTTTATTCATTTATTCATAAGTGCTTTGGATAACAAACTGGCAAGCATTTTGTTTTCCTCATTCATATAATGTGTGCATTGTGGTATATTCCCCTTTGGAAGAAGTTTTACAATGACAGGTCCTCAAAGGCATAAACATGAACATATATGTAGAGATAGATAGTTTATTCCAGCTTTATATCACTCGAATACATACAATAAGATTCAGTTATTCAGTCACAAGAAAATTAATGACCTGGATAAAAATTGTCTGGACAGCTAATAATTTTTTTTTAATGAAAACATCCCTAAAAGTACAAGGTTGCTTCCTACCTTCTAAAACAGATTACAATGAACATAAATTAAACCTTTTGTTGGTAACTTCAGGGTGAAGATTGCTTTTCTCCAACTTTATAGGACACCTGTGAAAAAATTTACTCTTTCGGCAAATGTCTATTGATTGGCCATTATGTTCAATGGACAAAGTTAGACTCTGTGCTATAAACATGTAAAGAAAAAAATACCTATTACCAACGCCTCACAATTGAGCGAGTAATAGAGTTGTAGCTCTCTGGTTATTTGTAATATAAGTGCAACAGGTCATACATTAAAGAAAAAAATTTGAAGGAAGTGTTATCTCACCACTTCACTTGGTCCTCAAAGAGTGAGTGAGTGTGTGTGTGTGTGTGTAAAAATCCAGTGGGTAGAAAAAGGGTTAAGCTATTCCAGGCAGGAAAATCTGAAGGGGTGACAAGAGGCAGAGAGAGCAAGGGGAAAGATAGTAAAAAGCAATGTGAATGAATAATGGTTAACATCATGACTTTGAAATAAGACCAACCTCCTTTTGAGTCTCAATTCCCCCCACCTAACAACTTCAGACTGGAGTAGGTTTTACCTTTTCTGAGCCTATATATTCATCTATAGTTGTTGTGAGCATTCAATGAGATAATGAATATGAAATAGACAGCAAAGGTCCCAAACCACAATAATGACTACTGAAAGTTATTATTATTGGTTTGTTATTCATGTTGTTATTATGAAGAATGGCCATATTAGAATTTCCAGGACAGGTCTCTAAAGGCAGCATCCCGAGGGCATGCTTCTCCATGCAGCGCTCTTGCCCCAGTGAGAACTCTTTTCCACCCTTGTCTGCCATCTGCCATTGCAAGGGGTCGCACTCTCAATGCCCATTACCCTGAACTCTGCTGGTTGTTTTTAGCTTGATCAAATATCCTCCTAACTCCCATTTTGTCTGAGCTCCACTTTCTAAAAAATAAGGTAAAGTGAGAAAAAATCCTACATTAAATTAGAAATTAGCTTCCTTTTTCCTTTTTGCTTAATTCTTCCACCCCCTAACAGTCCCCTTAGCTGTCATCCTGTTCTCCATCTATGAGTCTGTCTCAATTTTGCCTGTTAGTTCAGTTTGTTCAGTAGATTTCACATATGAGCAAAATCATATGATGCTTGTCTTTCTTTGACTAGCTTATTTCACTTAGCATAATGCTCTCCAGGTCCACCCACACTGTTGCAAAGGGTAAAATTTTCTTCTTTTTTATGGCGAAGCACTATTTCATTGTGTAAAAGTCCCATAGTTGTTTTAGCCACTCATCTACTGATGGACGCTTGAGCTGCTTCCATATCTAGGCCATTGTAAATAATGTTGTAATGAACATAGGGGCACTTAAGTTCTTTTGAATTAGTGTTTTGGGTTTCTTCAAATATATTCCCAGAAGTGGGATTGCTGGGTCAAAAGGCAGATCCATTTTTAATTTTCTTAGGTGTCTCCATATTGCTTTCCATAGTGGTTGCCCCAGTCTGCATTCCCATCAAAGGGGAACAAAAGGGTTCCCCTTTCTCCACGTCCTCACCAGCACTTTTTGTTGGTTTTTTATGATAGCCATTCTGACAGGTGTGAGATGGTATCTCATTGTTGTTTTAGTTTGCATTTCTCTGATGATTAGTGATGTTGAGCATCTCTTCATATGTCTATTGGCCATCTGTATGTCCTCTTTGGAGAAGTGTCTATTCAGGTCCTTTGCCCATTTTTTAAATTGGGTTGTTTGGTTTTTTGTTGTTGAGTTTTGTAAGTTCTTTTGGATATTAAATAAATAAATAAATAAATAAATAAATGTTGGATATTTTCTGCTTATCAGATGTATCAGTGAATATGTTCTCCGTTTTGTGGGTTGTCTTTTTATTTTGTTGGTGGTTTCTTTGCTGTGCAAAACACTATGGTGATTATGGAGGGAGGCGGGTAGAGGAGATAAAGGGACTAAATGGTAATGGAAAAAGTATCTATTTCTTCCACTGAAAAAATGGAAAAAGAGCCTCCATTGAATTTGTATGCCTACCCTTGCAGAACATTTCTATACATTTTAAAGGTTCTCTTACTAAAATGATGTCTTAGACAAAGAATTCACTGAAATGGTTAGAATTTTAGATCCAATGGCAGGCCTGAGGGAGAAATTTCCCCACAGACACTTCCAGACCCCTCTGATGAATCCCAAGTAGGTGGCATCTTCGACGACGTGAAGAGCCACCTCTGCAGACAGCATTAGACTGGTATCCAGGTTTGCATTCCACGCATTTCCCGTTCTGTCGGTGGAAGATCTCACAGCAGAATCCAGTTTATTTTTAGCATGTGTGGGTCATGAGTTATTCAGCATGACGAGACATCTATTGGAATAATAAGGTTAAGGTAATTTTTATGGCCAAGGCTACCAAAACTGTAAATCTTATTTGAAAGATAGAGCAGATGAAGCAGTCGAAGCCATGAATACTCACAAGACCAGCAATAAATTCAAGAAATTTTTGTAACAGAGTTAAGGGGGAACTGAACTTGTCCCTCTAACCTGGGAAACTCCAAATCTTCCTGCACCTCAAGGCCTTGGAAGGCCCATTTGTTGCCAACTTATCCTTTATAAATCAGTGGGTGTACTATCTGCCAACTTTTTCAAACAGCCTACATGTTTTCTGGGATCAGATAAATGAAGTTACAAGTATCCATAAATAAGAACTCCTTAATATGATTACGGGTCCTGTTTTAGATGGAGGAAGGGATGCAGTGGAATGATCCTCAGGCTGGATAATTAAAATAATTCAGCTGCACATTGCTTAATTTCGGGAGCCCCTGACCCTACAACTTCTCCAAAATAAGAGTGGGCAGCCAGA
Organism: Carollia perspicillata; assembly: GCA_004027735.1. Lineage (NCBI taxonomy): Eukaryota > Metazoa > Chordata > Mammalia > Chiroptera > Phyllostomidae > Carollia > Carollia perspicillata. The sequence goes on along the minus strand of PVKM010014831.1, from coordinate 1,854 downwards.
AACTGTGGCTGATTAATACCATGTAGGGTGTGGCTGGCTGGCTGTAGGTGCTTTGATAAAAAATATGTTTGTGCTAAAGACGCTATTCATTATAAGCAACATAAGGGTGTGGTGTTTCGATGTTTCCATGTTTAGCAATTATAAGCTGAAACTATTAAGTGCTTTGAAAGCAAGCCAGGAAGCAGACAAACCGAAAAGAAGGCTAGGCTACACCTCTCTGCGTGGACATCCTTTTCTCTGATCTTGATTTATAGCAAAAATATTTTCAATCCCTCTTACCACTGACACATTATCATGTTAACCTGTGAATCCTAAGTAAAACTATATGCTGAATCTGATGGCGTCTGCTTCAGATAGAAAGGAGTAGAAGTGAGGTAAAACGAAGCAAACCGTTAACATGAGTAAAATTAAATCTGTCCACAAACCTTTATTTTAGAAAGGTTGGTATTCAAAGTTTGGTTCCTCATGTTGAAACAGATGGGATTAGAAGAAATAATTCTTACTGCGTATCACTTAAAAATTCACTATTTATGTGAAGGGTTCATTTGTCTGGAGTTCCAGCAAAATGCCTTTACTCTTCTTTTCCCACATGCCTTTGAGCAATTCAAACCCTTTTGTGGTCTCTGCTATCACCCCAAGGTAAATTACTTCTGTAGCCACATTTCCTCTCCCACTCGATTCAGTTTAACAATATTTCTGCCTACTGGTTCTGCCAACTGTGTCTCTCACATTAACCTCAGACTCTAGCTGGTTGAAATGATTCATCTCCTTATCCAATAATTCAGCGAAACTTCTGGGCTTCTAATTGTTCTCAAGGAAATCTCCATTTCTGTAATCACAGAGACTCAGAATTGCAAAGTCACCTTTTCTCTCCCTCCCTTCCCCTTCTCTTTTCTCTCCAGCAGGGTTTTTTTGTTTGTTTTGTTTTGTTTGTTTGTTTGTTTTTACCTCTTTGCACTATTGACATTTGGGCTTGAAAATTCTTTGTCCTAGGAAGGGCAGGTTAGAGTCACCTTGTGCATTTTACAATGTTTGGCAGGATCCCTGACCTCTCCCTACCAGTTGCCCACTCCCCTGTTGAACACCAAAAATATCTCCAGGTGTTTTCAGATATTCCCTGGGGCAGGAGGGTGGGAGGGGCAAAATCTCTCCCTCTCCCCAGACAATTAGCTGCCCTACAGCCAACTAGTGCTATCTCTTTTCTTTTAGGTTGCTCCCATCAGCCCTTTCTATCTTCTTCCTGTGTTAGGCCCACCTGGGGATAATTGGAGTGTATGTGTCTTTTTAGAGAACTTTTTAAAGATGCACTGCTCAGTGGACCAAGACCTGTCGAATGCAACAACCAACAACAAATACAGGGGAAAAGAACATGTTAAAAAAGAAATGCAAGAATGGGAAGGGCTAGATAAGAAGGCATCATTTAATTATTCAGACGATCTTGAAATGTGGTGTTCTGAATAAGGATATTGGATTGCAGCAAAGAATGTAAGTACCATATGTACAGTGGAGAGAACATGGTTCAGGATATTAGGTAGACTGGGGTGTGAACCCCGTCTTTGGTAAGGTCATGTTAAGAATATCTGACTCTGCAAACTTGATCTAAAGACTAGAATAATTAATTTTTATTATTTCTATACTATACCTTTCACCAGGACGGCGTTTTGATCATCATAAATGTGAAATACTGAGCCTACAGCAGGTGCTCAGTAGATGTAAGTTAATAATAACATGAACACTTCATATTGGTGCTGTTACAGTACAGATGCTCTTACAATAGCTTTAAGATGAAACTAGGGGTGATATTATGAAGGATCCACGATAAATCCCAATCAAACAAAAACAATAGCACTAGGG
>PVKM010014830.1:0-28578 GCA_004027735.1 Carollia perspicillata | reverse complement strand
CATGTGGTTTTTAGTTAACTTTTTAAAAATATGTTTTATTGATTTTAGACAGCGAGGGTTGGGGGGGGGAGAGAGAGAGAAAGAGACAGAGAGATATCAACTTGTTGTTCTACTTATTGATGCATTTCCTGGTTGATTCTTGTATGTGCCTTGACCGGGGATCGAACCTGTGACCCTGGTGCATTGAGATGATGCTCTAACCAACTGAACACTCGGCTAAGGCTAAATAGTTAACTTTTCAAAGCCATTCTTATAGACCTGAAATTAGTTATTGTTACTACCTTAGTCATATATTTTTATTTCCTAAAGAAATAGGCCTCTTTATCTTTTGATAAGCATTACTAATCAGTTCATCTAATTTGTGGGGGCTATGAATCCCATTTCTGGCAGCAGTGAGTTAGAGCATGTAGAAAAAAACTTCTGGGAAAAAAAACATCTGTGATGCATTCAGCTTTCAGAATGAGATACAAAAGAAACTGTGAGATTCCAAGTTTAATATGACTCATTATTCCAGATGAAAGTTTAGGCTGGATGAGAATAATGAACTCTCATCATTAAACGTAGTCACTTAACTAGCGTTAATTGTTGGAATAGGATATTCCGGGACAACGACCCTGTGTCGGCCAAGTTGATAACGCAGAACACTCTCTTGATGGACAGGGCCAACCGCTACTTGTTCTACTGATAAACTTGGCTAAAGCAGGGCGTCATTTTCTCTTAAAGATTTAAAATATTTTATTTTGGCCCTGGCTGATGTGGCTCAGTGGATTGAGTGCTGGCCTGAGAACCAAAAGGTGACCAGTTCGACTCCTGGTCAGGGCACATGCCTGGGTTGTGGGCCAGGTCCCCAGTTGGCAGTGGGTGAGAGGCAGCTGATCGATGTTTCCCTCGCACACTGAGGTTTCTCTCCCTCTCTTTCTCCAACCCCTCCCCCTCTCTAAAAATAAATAAATGAAGTCTTAAAAAATATTTTAAACAAAACGCTGTTTTGATGTAGGGCTGAGGACTCTTCTTTGCATGTGAATTTGTGTAGTTTTTCTTGAGTTAAATGATACCTGTAATACACCATCTCTGATTTCCAGCTTTTGTTTGTGTACAGAGGGATGAAATGTGTCCATTACCAAAGTTGGGCGATAGGTATGGGGCCTTCAGTGCACCGTTCTTTTGACTTCTGAATATTTGGAATTCTTCACATCAAACGTGTTTTTAAAATAAACATGTAGAGAAATAAAACGATCAAGAATTTAGAGCCAACGAGGAGAAATGGAAGCACAGACTCATTCTCGAATGTCGTGATACTGTCAGAGTCTCCCCAGGAGACTCCCTCCTCGGCAGCTTCTCCTGAGCCCGGAGCTGAGTGCTCTGCCTTCGAAGGTGCCGGTGCGGCCCTCGAGAGAGCCCTGCATTGGTGGACAGAAGACAGACAGTTGCGTCTTGTTTTTAGTGTCCTGAATGCTCCTGGAGGGTGTATACGGAGGGGAGAACTAAACCTTCCTAGGAATGGGAGGAAGACATTGAAGAACAGCTGGCAGTATTAAACCAGAGAGAAGCAGCAGGTATGTGAGGGTCCGTCTCCCTTGCCAAGTCTCGGCCGGGCTGTGCGTGGTGAGGACAGGCGCTCCCTGCCCCTCTGCAAATGGGCCAGCGAGCACCAGTGTGTGGCCGGCAGGGTTCACGTGGCGCTAATTCCTGAGTCCTCCAAACTCGAGAGTGCGTGCTCACTTAAGGTGATCTCCTTCCTCGCCAGCTAGTTGTTGAACGTGCATTTAGTTTTCTAATTTTTAAACTGTAGTTATTTCTATGAATGTATAGTTGGCGTTCACGTTATATTAGTTTCAGGGGTACAGCGTGATTCGCTGTGGGTGCGCATCGCAAAAGGATCTCTTAGCAACGTTCGCGTATGCCGTAGGGTGCTGTTAACGATCGTCACCACGCTGCGCATCGGCGTCCCCATGACTTATGTATTTTACTACTGGAAGTTTGACCCCTTCCACCATTTCTCCACTCCCAGTCCCTTGCTGTAATCTCTGTATCTTTGAGCATGGTTTTCTCTGTTTGGTTTTTCAGATTTCACAGATAAGTGAGATCATATCTCATTTGTCTTTCTCTGTGACTTTTTTCCCTTAGCGAAATGTCCTCGAGGTCCATCTGAGTTGTCACACATGGCAATATTCAATTATTTTTGATGGCTGAATAACACATGCATATTATAATTTCTTTATTCATGCATTCACTGGTGGGCCACTTAGACTGTCTCCAGATTCTGGGTGTCATAAATAATGCTGCAGTGAAATGAGGTACGGGTACCTTTCTAAATCAGTGTTTTTGTTTTCCTCCAATAGATACCGAGAGGTGGGATTGCTGGATCATATGGCGGTTCCATTTTTCACTGTCTGGGGAGCCCCCACCCTGCTTTCTACAGTGGCTGCACCCCATTCCCACCGACAGTGCCCGAGGGCCCTCTTTTCGCCGCCTCCTCTCCAGGACTTGCCTCTTGTCTTCGCATTCCGACAGGGGTGGGGGGATATCCCGCTGGGGTTTGATCCGCGTCTCCCTGGTGATCAGTGATGTGGGGCATCTTGGGTGTGCGCTGAGAACTGGCGAAAAACTCATTTAAGTATAAATTCTTTATTCACGTTTAAGCACCAAGATGTCTGCTGGTAAAGCATGTTTGGGAGCATTTGTGTACTGAGCAAATAATGGAACTGCCCTATTATAAGCCTATCTTCCATTCACTCGATAAATATTTATCTAATGTCTACCACGTCCAGAGATACCGGAAACATCAACGGAGAAGATAGACGTGGTTGCAGAACAATATGCAATGTGATACAATTTAGTTAAATTGTTATTTTGCGCCTAAGAACACCAAACATCGTCTGAGCATTTATCCACATATGTAAAAGTGTTTTAAATATACCGGAAAGATAGACGTCAAGTTCATGAACGTGTGTTCCTCTGGGTATGGACATAGTGAATGCATCACCTTTACCTGGAAGTTTTAGTACCTTTGATAGAAAAGACGATGACAAAATTTCAACAATTGCTAATTTGGGGTGGTCACTATCGGGGTGTTTTTAAAAATTTCTCTCATCCTGGCTACGTGGCTCAGTTGGCGGAACATTGTCCCCTACACCAAAAAGTTGCGGGTTCGATTCCCCGTCAGGGCGTATGCCTGGGTTGCGTTCAATCCCCAGTGCGTACAGGAGACAACTGGCCGGTGTTTCTACCTCTCTCTCTCTTTAAAATCAACAAAACATCCTCAGGTGAGGATAAAAAATATCATCTTGTATTTTTAACTTAAAAAAGGAGAATACTTCAACATTTTGTGTTTCCAAAAGGGGAAAATACAGGAGAATGCTCTTTGCAGAATTTGGGGGGTAGAAATGGAGACAGAGGACACTTCATCTTAGCGGAGGAGAGAGCTTCGTCGGCAAGAAGGTGAAAGCCACGTGGCCTTTTGATCGCATAATTATTGACTAGAACACTTTATTTATTTAGAACCATAAGCAATGTCATCGTTAGCTTTTATAGATCATTTCCAGGTTGCATCTGTATTTCGAGCCAAAGTCTGTTGTGCTCAGCTTAGTTGTAACGGGCACGAGGAGCCGATAGGCCCACCTTCCACACGACACCCACTGCGTTCCTCGGGAGGAAGCGTTTTGTGGAAACAGAGGAGGTTCGGTTTTCTGGGGGGGCTATGAGTGTCGTGGAGGACCGAGGAAAACCACGTGATGAGGGGTGGCCCGTGAGAGTGCACCCCTTCAGGCGGCTCGCGGGCACTGTCACGCAGGGTCTAGACTTGGAAATGACCTCCGTGCCCAGCCGGCAGCAGACTCCTGTCTTTGGTTGGTTTCGCCTGGACCCGTCGTTCCCACTGTGCGTGCTAAGAGCCGCGGTCGGCTGGTCCTCTTTTAGAAGGTGTTTCTTTTGGCTCTTTAACAACCTGCAGTCAGGAAACGCTTACGTCCTAAATCTGAATAATACATTTCGAATGAGGCCGCGCTGCTCCCTCAGGAGCACAGTTTTGTTTTGTTTTTTAATGGAACAATTTAAAATATTTTCTATGTAAATGGGCACTCAGGGTAAATGATTTTGGTACAAATGTAGGCATGTTTCCTAGGTGTAACTGGTCCTGGTCTAAAGCACATAGAGGGATTGGCTGAATTCGAGGGGACAAATGCTTTCGGATACGAGGTATCAAATGACCTCACAGGGTTTAATGAAACAGCAGGATCACCGAGTGGTTAGAGTCACGGGCTTTCTAGCCGGGCTTGATCGCAAGTCCTGACTGCCATTTATTGGCTGTGTGACCTCAGGCAACTGTCGTGCCCCCTCTTAGCCTTAATCTCCTCGTTGTAAGGTAACTGTGGTGAGAATTGCTACTGCGGAGGTTATTGTTGCTGTGAGGATTAAGTGAGATCATGGGGAAAGTGCCAAGTGCAGAGCAAGAACTTGACCAGTAACCCTGGAGCATTGGTCTCAGCATTCACTGGCGCGCTCGTTGCGGAATTGACGGGACAGATCTGTCTGCCGCGTCGCATACAATACACATCCCAAGACATGGTCTGTTGTCTTCGCTGTCGGGCGGTACACAGAACTCCACTGTCCACCGGCTGTGTACATTGTCTAATGTCCCTGAGCTTCTGTTCCCCATCCGTAAAAAGCGAGTAGAGAAGAGTACCACCTCACTGGCTTGTGGTGAGGCTGAAATAAAGTAATCGTCGCCTTGCTCCATTTTTGCATCACACGCTCTTTGCTGGAAATGCCTTTTCCCTGTAAGCCTTCCCAAAGACGCTGCAGTTGGTATCTTCTCTGCGGTGGTTTTTGTTTTTGTTTTTTGTTTTTTGGTTCTTCCAAGCAGGGTTGAATGTTCCCTCTTGTGTCACGGTACCGCTTTGTACATGCTAATATTATAGCAGCTGGCGTGTTAGCTATATTATCATTAGTTGGCTTTTGACTTCTTTGCTATCCTAAGTTGTTATCATAGGCTCTGTCTTTAAAAGCTTAGGGGTAAATAAAGAGTGATGTTTAACAAGCCTTATTTCCTTTCAAAAGTAGAAGCCAATAAATAGACTGTTTTTAGGTTGCACGTTTATTATGTGTCCTTGAACTGATACGTGGAATTTCAAAGTTGTCAGGTTATGTGTTTTTCCAGAGTAGCGTCACCTTCGTGAGTCAGTTCAGCACACAGTTTGGGGACTAGGCAGTGGGCAGGGCTGCCTCTGGATGGGCTATGAACTTGGCATTGCTATACTCTTACAATGGTGACAATGAGACCTACCGTATTTTATTTGGATGTTTAATGCTAACTTTTTTGCCCAAACTTTTGAGGGAAAAGTAAGGAAGCACATTATACATGGGTAGTACTGATGCTGTATCTATATGAATGTTTTTAATTCTTTTATTCATGCTCATGTGTTAAAATTATAACTCTAGAAAGCAATGATGGCATCTATATGCAAAATAATGCTCTGGGATATGGTCATTGGTTTTGTTTCTAAATATAAATAAATAAATAATTGAATTAAAAAATTAAAATGGCAGGTTTATTCCCCTGAAAGTTCGGGCCAAAAACGTGGGTGCGTGTTATATACAGAAGCTCATTATACACAACAAAATACGGTAAGTCACGGGGTCGGCGTTACAGTGAGATGAGGGAACATCAGGAGTGCTGTCCCTGGTACCCGCTGGTGGCGCTCAGTCAGCCTCAGATCTCTTCTTCTCCCTCCCAGCTGCTGTGTTGCAGAAATAAAGTCCTAACCCTCGGAGGTGGTGAGAAAAATGACGTACGTGGCATCTGCCAACTGAAGTTCCACGTGGTAGTCCACCACGTGTCCATCAGGGACTCAGAGGGGGACGGTCTCTCGTCCCGTTTTTAAAAAGCAGGCAGTGGCCTGTCTCGATGTCCAGTGCTTCCAGAACTCCTTGTGTGTTCCCTCACTGCAGCAGGTTCGTTTTCTGGGAGATAAATAGCACCGGATCTCTGGCTGCTCTTCCTCGGACAACTTCAGGCCTGAGGTTTCTCAAGAGGCAGGAGAATCGAGTGGATGTGCAATGATCTGAGTCACGCATATTTTAAAACGGGAAACGTTGCTGTGGATCCCACATGCTGCTTTTTAAAAGTATTTTAACAGAGATCTGATGATACAGAATCATGATACGTACTTTGGAAGCTGTAGCACGTCCCATTTCACAAATTACCCATGATTCATACTCTCCTTCTAGACACGAGAGTCGAGAATTGCTTACTGATTTCACCTTTGTTCTAGAAACTTCATTGGAGCTATTCCTTGGCTCTGAATGATTTGAAATCAACTGCATGATCATCTTCTAAAAGTACAGAGAGATCTCATCAGCACATCAGAATCCTTTTCACAAAAGTAATGCAGTTTAGGGGAGCTTCTGTTAAATAATACTTCCACTGCTTTAAAGATCTGGAAACTTCTCAAGTGGCCACAGTAATCAGGGCAGCTGCAAAGGGCTGTGAAAGGCTCTGAGCTAGGAGGAGCAGAGTAGGGAGTTCTCCAGCTGGACCATTTCACGATCGGTGGCCAAGGCTCCTGGGACGTGTATCCGTGGAGGCCCAGCTTTGTGGCACTTGAGTCTATGGAATTAAAAAAGGGTTCTCCGGTCACATTTGCTTGGGAGAAACAAAGATAAATCATTTTTCTCTGCTGTAGGAAGCTTAGAGCTATAAATATGCTAATATGAGCGGCCACTCTCCCAAAGGATGTATAACTAATAGTTTCCCAGGCTGATTTGACCACAGGACTTGTTTCTAAGAAACGTTTACTGGGACTAGTGTTTTCTGAGTTTACTTTGGAAATGCTGGCCTTTTCCTGCAGGGTGCTGAGTGGAAGTGGGGTACGTGAACTCATCTCCCAGTGCCATGTGCCTTTCCCCTTTTAGGGCCTCGCCTCGTAATGGTTTATTTATTGCCATCTTCCCCAGGGTCTTGGAAGGCAGGGGCTATCTCTGGTGCCTATTGTCCCACAGCCACAAGCCCTGGGCCCTACTCATAATCAGTTAACAGTTTGCTTGATTGAGCATTTTCTCTGTACTGCATGCTATTGATGAGATATGTGTTATTATCATACCCCTTGTACAGATGAGAAAACTGAGGTACTAGCCGGTGGGAAACTTGCCCAGAGTCACAAGCGAGTAAGTGCTGGGCTCACAGGCGGGACTAAGGGGTTGGTTTCTGCCCTGTCCCCGCCTGTGCTCTTCATCATAGTTTTGCTTTCATAAGTTCAGGCTACGTTTAAGGAGGTAATCACGTTTATACTCTAAGAAGTGAAATGAGACAGCTCTCGCAGTGAGTGCACCTACACACATGCGCTCTTTCTCCCCTCCAGTGCGGTGAAAATGCTGGTCCCCTGTCACTGTGCGTCCCCCACCACTTCCACTGGGGACTTCCCAGTCCCCAGAGCAGCCCTTGAAGAGCCTTTTCCTTGGTTTTTTTTTTTTTTTTTTTTTTGGTGTTTATTTCGTTTCTAAATAATGCACTTGTGATGCTGTATCCTGACATATTAATTTTCGACTTTATCTTTTGTCTTCCTGGTAAGATAAATGAAAACGTAGCTTTTCTTATATGCTCACTTCCCCTTCCTCATTCTCTCAGTGTAGCTACATGAGAATTTAAAGCTAAATTGATCATCAGTGTTCGTATCATGATGACTATATAACTTTTACTTTTTAAGGACCTAGTATTGTATTAGGAGTACATCCACTTTCTTATACAACCGTTTGTTTTACCTGGAGTTGGTGATTGCCTTTTCTTGAAATTTCATAGATGTTTATGTCTCTGTTTAATTCTTTTCTCCAAATACTCCATCAGATGTGCCATCCACCTACCAGTATTCGCTTTTTCAGAGTGGCCTGCTGTCTCAAATAGTCGATGCAGGCTCCTATTTTCTTGGCGATTTGCTTTGCGCCCCCGGTGCCCCTCTGACCCGGACGGATGGCTTTTGAGGCTGCCTGCCAGCTGTTGTGTGGGACCCACTGTTTCCAGGCTCCATGTCTGCGTATCCCGGTTGACTTCTGTATCTTGCCAGGCCACATCTCCGGTAGTTTCCTGGGAAGACTAATGTTAGGGCTTTGGGAGGGTTCTTCTTCTTGGTGCCTTGTGTCTCTGTTTCTTTAAAATCCCCTTTCTAGTGTTTGTTCTGTTGTGATCTCTTGAGGCCCTAAATGCCGTTTGGAAGCTCTTTGTGGGTTAGAGCTTGTCTTCCTCTGGGCCTTCCTGCAGAGAGGCCGGAGGGGCTCCCGGGGGTCTTCGTCCCCCACCCGTACTACGCCCAGAAGGCACGCCAGCCTGCAGGCTGGCTGCTGGTGCTCTCGAAGCTGAGTGCGGCGTGGCCTTTTGACATAGCCCCGCTTATTCAGAATCTGGTTACCTCTCCCGGCTACGCGTGGGTCCCCAAGTTAAAAAGCCATCTGGTTTAGCCTCTCCAGAAAGTAAAGCTTCTGTTGCCTGTCTAGGCTGAGAGGTAACTACGTCAGACAGAGGCGTGGGACCGACTGCCTACGTTCTCCTTGTGAAGTTTTGCGAACGACAGTCCTCTTTCAGGCTGTTCCAAACCTCATCTTTAACAATACCTGTATTCTAGAGACTTTCCAGATTTCTTTCCCCTCTCTGGCTTCTCATTTATTTCTGTAACATGAAAGTTAGAAAGTACATGCAGTGACCACCAGTGTACCCTTCACCTAGATATACAACATTTGGTACATGTGTCCCATCCATCCATCCATCCATCCATCCATCCATCCAGCTGTCCATCCATCGCATGTCTGTCTTCTGCACCATTTGAGAGGGGGTGCAAATCACGACGCTTCACCCTTGGGGGTACATTTCCCAAGAACAGGACGTTCTTCTACATCGTGAAGGCAGAATCACCTGAGCCAGAAAGCAGAACACTGGTACGATGCTCTTCTCTAGTGTACAGCTCAGGTGTAAATTTCCTCCATTATCCCCATAAGGCCCTGTTTTTCAAACTCTTATTTGTAAATCCCACGCTCTAACCTGGCGTCCCAGGCTGTGTGTCTTCAGCCTCCCTTAACCAGGATGGTTTCCCGGCTCCGTTGCGTCTTTTACGATGTAAACCTTCCTTGAGCGATACAGGCTGGGATTTTTTTTTTTTACAAAGTACTTCTCACTTTGAAATTTGGCTCTTTCTTCGCGGTTAGATTTAGATGAGACATGGGTTATGTTGTGTCCTTTTCAGTGAGTGACAGTAGGAGGCACGGGGTGGCTGAGTGGTCCCTGGGTCGTGGCGCTGTGCCACTGTCTTCTCCCTTTCGTAAGTGTGGGGCGATCTACTGACTGATACTCTGAGACTGTGTGAAGAGCACATTTGCCGACAACCTTTCACCCTAATGTTCTACCACACCTCAACAACTCTTGCTCAAATCCCTTTTATCGCGATGGCGGTTACAAATGTGAGTTCTGATTCTGTAATTTCTTCTGAAGTTATACATTGGGGTTCATTTTTGGTGGGGAGGCAGGCGCTACCCTTTTCTGTGCGCCCTGTTTTTGTACTGTGATGCACTCAGGGGCTCTTTTTTTAATTGCTGTGCTCCAGTATTTTGCCTGCGTGCTGTGGGATGGTCCACTTGTTCTGATTTGGCCACGGAAACCCCTTGAGTGTTTTGAGGTGTCCCATCAGGCTTCGAGCCTTTTCTTACTTTCTGGCCCAAAACGATGCGCCTGGCTCACGTAGGTGTTGCCTGCATCAGACCTGGAATCAATAATTCCTCTAAGGAGGAATGTTGAGAACCCAGGGTCATGCCCGCTGCCTGGGCCCATGGCCACCTGGGTATCATTGCTTCCAGAGCTTGTCAGTGGACAGAACTGCAAACCAGGAGACCCTGCTGACATCACAGCGCCGTCTCCTTTCCCTGCGCATTTGTGTATTCCTTCTCCCCCACTGTATTTACCAATGTCCTCAATCTCACTGCTGGCACCATAGTGTTTCAGAAGCACCGCCCACACCACCCTCCGTGGCTCACTTTGCCTCTTGTATGTGCATTTAAACTTTCTTCACCTCTTTGTTCAGCTCCCTCCCATCCGTCCGTTTTTCTAGCTTCCAGAATTACTTGGTGGTTCCTCTGCTTTCCCTGCTTTTCTCTCCTTCTCTTCCTCTTGCTGCCATTTCTGTGGGAGTCCGGATACTGTTTACAATTCTCCATGATTCACTGAGAGCCTCACCGTAGATGTTCGGACTCTGGGTGACATGAAGTGAGAAGACAGGGACCAAGTACATGCTGTTTACCTCCGACACCTCGCTAGCTCTGCCTGTCATCTCTGCTTTGCTTTCGGAGGCTGGCGTGACTCTCATTCAACCTCACAGGCAAATTAGAATTCTATACACTTCTCTGACATTTCCACTTCTAACCATCTCAGGGGCGGTGGTCTCCAGGGGTGTTTGGTGATAAACCTGAAAATGCCCAGGCGTGGGCAGTGCTGGAGAGAATAGGGCCCAATTATGTGTTTTCACCGGGTCCGAGGACTGAATGCTACAAGCGAGGCTCTCCTGGATCGTGGATGCCTTTGGGTAGAAGAATCAGAAGACCCACCTGCAGGCAGCAGGAGCTAAGCTGGCTCTCCAAGCCCATTTTTGGTGTCTTGCTTTTCCCACTTCATTGAAATCAGTACAGACTTTTCCCATAAACTGTAACACTTGGATTTGCAAAATCCCTTTGATGTCGGTTATCTCTGCTTGTTCACAATGAACATAGTTTTAAATTTTAATTTTCTTTCTACTCTGAAATAGGTTAAGTGGAAAGCTAAAAAAAAAAACCAGAGAGGAATGTTTTACCTTAGAATCCTAAGAATGCCTTTGGTACCCACTCCAGTTATAAGTAGAACCAGGGAGATAAGGGGGCATTTTTGAAAAGGTGATGTACGGGAGGCCGCCATCATCCCGGGGACAGCTGGGGCGGTGGTGTTCATTGATTTCGCTGCGCTTTGGTAAACAAAAGCCGGCGTCTTCGTTCCACCCCCGCAGCCGTCCGCTTTGGCGCTCGAATCGAAACATACGACAGGTTCGCAGACATGCTTTTTGCCGGAACCCCTTTTAGCACTTGCCATATTGGCGGTTCTTACGGGGATCTTTTTCTCCGTGTGTTATTTATTTATTTACTCTGCTTGCATTGTGGAATTATGGGTAAAGCTGCTTTAAATCTGAATCACGTTAAATAAAAATATTTAAAGAGCATCGTGGCCAGGAATAATGCGAATATTTCGACATACATCATCTCTGCTGATTGGCTTCGATATTTCAAAACAGGAAGAACATTCCCTAGCGACGCCCACGGTTTCGTTTTGCTTTGCTGCGGACTCGGTGTAGCGACAAATTCTCTCTGGCTGGAGCTACACGCAGTCTCTCCATTGATTGGTTGTATTGGGACTTCATGGGAGTGTCCTTCAAATCTCTTTTCCCAGCATTTTTTAAAGCTCCATTGAAAAAAAAGAAAGAAAGAAAAGAAAAGAGGGAAAGGACCCCGCATTGTTTCAGTTGTTTCAGTTTGCGTCCAACATGCAAAACATGGTCCTAAATTTTTAATTAGCTAAGTGAGTGATGAAAAGGAAAAGTAATATAACAAGCCTCGGTGAGCAGCTGGGATGTGTTGCCATGACAACAAGTTCAGCAGGCTGCCAGCGAGCATGTCAATGGGTAATGCTGGGAGAAGGCTTTGAAACGGTGCCTGCTAGCCACAATGTGATTGGTCACGCCTCTGTTGTCTTTGTGTGAACCGGAGGATGCTGGGTAAGACCTAGAGTGAATGCTCAGCTTGTCTCAAGGCTGCAATGAGGTAATGCTTCTGAATCTTTGGGGATTATGAGCTCCTGCCTCCGAAAGACTGCAGTCTGGAGTGTTTTCATTCCTGTGTGCGCTAATTACTGACTATAACATGTTAAGAAGTTTTACAGCTGCTTGTATTCCTTCTTCCCGATACGTGCATGTGTATGTGATAGACAACTTAACACGTGTGTATGTTGCATATAGAATCTCAAGCGTATTCTAAAAAAAGAGATAACCCTCCATATTAGTCATTCTGCTTAGAGTCAACATTTTTGACTGCTGACATCAGTGACAATAGCTGTTGATGGATAAATGATGTATTAAAGGGCATTTATATTGGGTAAGCAAACTCGTTCATTTTTGGAGACTATTTTGCCATTGATTACTTTCTAAAGTCTTTTATTTATGATGTCTTTGAATAGATAGAAAGGGGGTTGTAAAGAGTGTCGGATTTGCTCGGTCAGGAGGTTTATTTCGTTTTAGAGTCTTCGAAGTGGGCTGGTTTCTATCCTATTATCGGTCTTATGTAGTTGTTCGTTAATCGAACGTAGTATCGGACTGCTCCGAAATAATATACTGAATAATGGATTTGACAGTTAGAACTTAAAGCTCTAAAGGGATGTTGTATTTACAGATGCAAAGGTCTAGGAATGTTGATGGGCTGTTTGTGAAACAAATACATCAAAGTACCGATGTGACGTGACGAGCTCAGCCCTGAGCCCTGACTCCGGTCCTCTGTGATGTGGTGACGGTGACGTGGCTTCTCTCCAGGGCTCTTTCGGGTGGTTAGAGAATGTTTCATCACATTCGTGAGCAGTAACCTAGCGCCCTGGAGAGGTCGGGGCAGCATCTCCAAGTGCTGTTTGGATCACTGGGGCAGAAGCTGAGGGGGTGACCTGGGTCACCCTGTCACCAGTGGAGAGCATGTGAGCGAGCTTTCGGACGGAGCTCGTCGAGCTGTCACCGTGCCCCCCTGTCGTATTCCCTCGCGAAGAGCTCATAAAAATTTATAAGGCTTTAAATGGATAAACCAAGAATAAAATAAAAACAGCTCGAATGATAACGAACCTTTTCTGCCGCGGCTGCTGCCCAGTCCGGTGGGCTCTGCCCACTCCCTTGCTTCACGGGAGGTCAAACCACAGGCATGTGGTGGGAAGCACCACAGAATACAGGACCACGCAGCAGGAGGCTGTGCCTGGCCTGGCTGCGGGCTGCATTTTCTTCCCTCTTTCAGAGATTTTAAAGGCTGCTTTTTAATTGGACTCGTCTGTGTGGTCTTTGTTGATTTGTCTTTATAGAGGAAGGAAGACCTTACCAAAGATAAATATATGCGATAGCATATGTAGGTTTTAAATGATCGGTTCCAAAGACCTGTGGCACAAATAGGATCTCAGGATGTGACTTCCCACGACCCTGTCGATTCTGTCTAGTGGCATAAATGCCGGAGCCAGCAGGCTGCACTCACTCCATGAATGGGGAAGCCCGGAAAGGAGGCCGGAGTCCTTTGTCTCAAACAAAGCAGGGTGCAGCGCCCCTGAAGAAGGCAAGAAAGACCCACCTGTTGATAAGTCAGGCACTTCTTCTCTATGAAGAGTCTGATGTTGTGTTACCTTCATTTCTCTGGGGAGAAACTCATGGTGTGCTTTCGAGTCTTAGGCATGCTTTGCTAATTCAAACAGTTTTCGGGGTCATGAATGATTCCGTTTTCATAAGGCTGGCTCCTCGGTAAAACAGGCCACTTGTTACTGACAGGATTTATCACCTTTGCTGTCTAGCAGGCTGTGAAGGAGCCTCGCTTTAACATTTAGAAATCATATTTCTTAATCCTTGTAGGAAGGCATCTTTATTTTGTGTATGTAACTATACACTAACTTGCTTCCTTTAACCAAGTAGCAACATTCTAATCTTTTATGAGGTGATTTAATACGTCCCGTGGCTCAGATTATGATCTCCCCAAATCTCCATTGTGAAGTTATTTCAGAGCATTTTAACACGTGCCAAATTAACATGTTAAAGATTAAGTAAAATGAAAAGTATAGAAACTTTCTTTCTCTTTAATTTACTCTTCCACGAGCTTCTTACTGGCTCAAAAGCCCTCTAGAAGAGGAGAAATTGCAAGTTCCAACGAGCATGAGTTATTATACGCTGTGACAGGCTCCGCAATAAATGGCTCCTGATTGACGTGCCTAGAGATTAATGGCAGATACGGTGCTGCACCGCACCCCTGCCGTCGCCGACCACTGCCGTCGCCGATTTCATCCAGTGAGGCCGGCAGCTTAGCCGAGGGCTTTGCTGGATAATAATATGCAATTGATAACACTGATCGTTTGTAAAGTTTCCTAAAAATTTGACCCTTTGGAGAAGTCTAGAGGAAAAAATATGCTTTGAGATTCAGGCATTCAAGAAATGTAAAGGATACTCTCTGTAAAAGTTCACCCCAGACAAACAAATCACAAGCCCGCCACGCAGAGAAGGTGGGGTTTATTGAGCAGTATAGAGGCAGAAGTGTTTGCAGGAAAAGCAACACCTTGAAAGGAGAATAAAGTTAGGGGCTCCGAGAGGTAGAATATCACAGGTACTAAGGCTTTGGAATAAGACAAGACCCGAACTGTTCCAGGTTCCTTCAGTGGAACTTTCGGTCACGTACCCTCTCTAAGTTGATCCCTCCCTCCGTTCACCAGTCACAGAAGTGGCTGCCTCTCAGGGGAGGGAGTGAGGGGAGGACGCACACACCTGGCTCTTCATTCCGGGGGAGCTTCTTCACGTGGAAACATGTGGAGCTGGGAGTAGTTGTCACCCCCGGCCCGGAAAACTGGGGAAACCCCTGGTCTCTGCGCTCAGGGACTTCCTTATGACATCAGGGAGTCGCACGTGCAGAACACTCGACTTCGTTCAGGAGGTGCTCTTAAAATAATTTTTGTAAGGGGCCCAACTTTTTGGACTAGGGAACTCAGTGCCAGATGGTGATTTCACTCGTGTTTCCCATGTGATAAAAATAAGGCCTTCCAAACTCACAGTGCACTGATTCAGAAGCTAGCAGTTGAGATGGGCGCTGGGCTGTAGTGCACTGCTCTCCCGGTTGCGGTCGTGGTCAAGGTCCCGGTCATGGAGACAGGGCCTTCCAGTGGGGTTAAGGCCCGAGCACAAGTGCAGGGCAGAGTATCTGCTTTAGAGGGTGACCTCGGCAAGTCTCCTCAGTTACCCATGGGCCACTAATTAATACTCAAACGGCATGTTGAGATCTTTTTCAGATCTTTAGGATGTAGAATCTCCTTTATGGCGGTGTAATTTGCACATGTGTGTGCTTTAGAACATGTCCGATCCTGTTGTACGTGGAGCTATTATTGCTGAGGTTGAGTGTGGACGGTGAGGTGTGTGTCATAGGTAATGCCCGAATAGCAAATGCTGCTTAGTGGTTATCACATCTTCACCTCGGCCCCCGGAGTCGATAGTTTCCTTGTAGGATGGTGTAGGGCCTTTGTTTTCCTCACAGTACCTAGCCCCGTGCTAACCATAGAACAGGTGCCTTGTGTAGCTGGTAGAAAAGAATTGGTGGGTTTTCACACGGGAATGTGACTCCTGACCTCAGACGCAGGAAATGGGAGGGTTCTATGCAATCTTATTTATGTTGCCAGTTGAATTTTCTTATTATCAAATAGATGTTCTCATCTTTACCCAGTTCCCCTTTTATTTAACACAGAAGTCATATATTCTTAAAATTTGAGTCCTGGCTGGTGTAGCTCAGTGGATTGAGCGCAGGCCTGTGAACCAAAAGGTTGCCGGTTCGATTCCTAATCAGGGCACATGCCTGGGTTGCAGGCCAGATCCTCAGTTGGGGATGTGTAAGAGGCAGCCACACATTTGATATCTCTCTCCCTCTCTTTCTCCCTCCCTCCCCACCCTAAATAAATAGATAGATAGATAGATAGATAGATAAATATTTTTAAAATTTTGAAATTTAAACAACAAAAAAAGGAAATGTGGCTGAATTTAAATGAAACCAATTATACTGTGTAGACGGACCTTGTAGCCAGTCATGGCTCCTGTAAGCGTCTGCATTTTCTTCGTGAGAGCAGGGATATGAGACAGTCCAGGATGCTGAACAGAATCATGTCTGAGTCCTGGATGTACTGCTGACTTACTGGGAGACAGGGAACCACGGACTGAGTCCTAGCTAGTTAAGTGAGGAGTGTCCCTCTGTGGAAGGCTTGCGTTAATGAAGGTGGCCTGTACGGAGTGTCCTCCGTCCAATACCTGCCAGGTAGTAGGTGCTCAGTGAATGTTAGCACCCTTTACTTTCTGCATGCATGGAGTTCCTACAGTGACCGTGCTCTTTTAGCCTTCGTGGGATAGCTTCCCTGTTGGGATAGGAGAAAAATGATTTGTTCTTCAGCTTTGGTACATTGTTCTAGAGAGATACCTTTCTGATACAATGAGACATTTTTAATCACTTGTGCTTCTGTAATATTCTTGGTTGTATCTGCTTGAAAATAGGGATGTAATTGATATCCACATATTTAGAGCATTTGATCTCAATTACCTCCCCATTTTCAAGCAGATGAAACCGAGGCTATGGCATCAATGTAGGAGCATCAGACAGGAGGCCTGTCCAGGCGTCATGCTTCCGGTGGGTGGAAGGGACTAGGGTGGGTGGAAGGGACTAGCAGAGGTCTCCTAGTGGTCCAGGAAAATCCCGGAGGCAGAGAGCAGACCAACAGCAACATTCAGACAATGAGTAGGCTGGCTTAATTGACTCTTTGGATTGTGGGGTTGGGGGTGAACAGAGAAGAAAAGACAGGAAGCTGACATTCACTGGGTGCGGGCTGTCTGGATGGTGAGGTGTAATGCGACTCAGAGATACAAGAGGGAGCAGGATTTCTGTGAAAGCTAAGCAATTCCGTTTGGGACCTGGGGAGCTGGAGGCCCTGGGGACAGCTGGATGGAGTTGTCTGTGAGGAGGGAAGGGCGGGTCTGGAAGTCAGGGGAGTGGAGGGGCTGGGGGAGCCTGCGCTGGGGACAGAGCAGCGGAGAGAGGAGTTCAGCTGTCCGAGCCCTTGCCGAGCTCTCCTGCCTGGAAGCCAGCAGCAGAGACTCAGACCCTCCCTGTGAGTTTGGAATCCAGATTTCCTTTTAATGATTTACATGTGACTGGGTTCCCCAGAGAAATTGATAAGTTTACTGTTTGGAACCGAGAAGCCAACGCAGGAAAGAAGCCCAGTCATCTAATTCCGATCATCTGCATTTGGCTGACAGGCCGGTGGGTCTCAGAGCCGGTGGGGGGACCTTGCTATTTCACCACCCCGAATCCTCCCCGTGACACAGCGCACTTTCTGCAGAAGCCTCACTCCGTGTCTGTGAGCTCAGGCCACACCGCCCCGCCCCTCTAACTCCCGTGGAGTGCCAGTGCGACCGGAGGCGGTGGAAAAGAAAAGATGCTGAGCTCCAAACCAGGGGCAGATAAGGAAAAGTGTTTTTCTCCACCTTCAGAGTGACTGAATAAGTTTATAAGTAGAGGGAATGACCTAGGACTCCCGTGGAAATTGTAACTTAGTCTTCTAAGTAGTTTTGAGAGCGATTAAATCAAGCAAATTGTTCTCTACTTTGTTAAAACTTACTTCAAAACTTTTCTTCTCTCGGGATATCTCTATCAATATCCGAGTTATTTATGATTCTCTGTCATTAACTGTGTCCTTGGGCACATTACTGACTGCCCTGGATTTCATCCAGATAATAGAGATAAGTAGTATCTATTCCAGAAAGTTCTTGTGACAAGTGAAAAGGCAGGTCTAAAGACCCTTCGATAATGGTTGGTGCAGGTGGGCGCTGCAGAAAGTGTAGACGTTGCTTTCGTAGGAGGAGGGAAGGGAGAGGTAGCCAGAGGTCCTGGGTAGGCATGGGGAATGAGGGGAAGGCGGTTAGCTAATGGGGCGGTGGGGGTGCACACAGGGAAAAGGCTCACGGTGGCATCACCAGAAACGTAAATGGCACAAGAGGAAGAAGAGGGGACATGATGGCCTTTGAGTGAAGGGTGGGAACACAGCCTGGCCATCTGAGGGGCGTGTCTGTACCTGATCATTGGTTTCCCCAATGGGTGCGCTAATGGGTTTGTCCGTTTCCTTTAGTTGACTGAAATCAGAGACGGTTGGGTTGTAGGGTAGGGTGAAACGGTGGTACTGAGAAGCAAAGTTGTTAGAGCCCTGTTTTGGATTTAAAAGACCATCCACTTTGGATTATGTAAGATCCGGGCTAAAAAAAGTGTATGGGACATTAAAACTGGTAAGACAGCGACTTCGGAAAGTTACTCGTGGGAACAGAAATATGAAAGTCCATTTTTTCAAAAGCAGAGGATAAAATGAAAAAGACACGGCTTAAGGAAAAATAACCAGGTGATCCAGTTAAAATATAAATTGATTGGTACATACTGATGAAATAGCTTAAAACAATGCCTTTCATTAATCAAGAAGTTATCAGGGTCAGTAAGGCTTTCCAAACCCTGGGCCTCGCCAAGGGGGCGGGGCTGCTTGCAGGATGTGGGTCGGGGCTACAGATACCTCTGCCCTTCCTCCTTTTGCCTGTCTGAAATCAAGTCCAAGGCTTCTCAGACGCTGGGATTGCACAAACCAAAACACTTCCGTAATGTGCGTGTGCACCAACGTAAGATCACCAGCTTTTAGTTCTGGCAAGTAAAGACTTTAAAAAAAATACTGTTACCATAAATGGGGGGACTATTAACATTAAAAGCAAGGACATTTCACACACACACATGCATGCACACGCCTGCACACATACAAACCAAAGGAAAATATAAATAAAAGGCAGTTTTCTAATCGAGCAAAGTTATCTTTATGAAAAATTGTCCATGTTGCCCTTTATGCTAGAATCAGCCGGTCTAGCATGGACCAGTTGAAATAGTTGTTCACACAAGCACATGTGTGAAATCAGAATTTGCAAAGGGCTGGTTCAGCTGTCATCTTCCCGGCTTCCCGGTGACCAGCCCCGGACAGCTTGGGAGACAGAAATCCTGCCACTTCTGCTACAAACTCGGAGCTAAAGACTAACGCACTCTCTAGACCACTGTGTGCCACCCCCCAGGCGGCTTAACAAAAGGATCTTCTTTGCCGAGGAAGTTTTTCTTTCTTGAGACTAGGTTGGGTTGGGGCACTGCGAGCGTGGAAGGGAGAAAAGGTGTGTAAATGTCACATGACGGTGACATTTGACAGCAGGGAACTGCATGTGACTTCAAGCTACTTGGGCAAGAGTTAGCTTCCAGCCTAAAGTAGTGTACAGTACCACAGTGAGTGTGATGTCTATCTTCGTCAGTCGTTTGGTCCTAAACTAAGCATTTTATGGGGTGTGGAACTTTAAAGGGGACAATTTTGCTATTCTTCTGAGAATCGACTTCATTATTTAAAATGTGACCGTGGTGGACATACTGATTTTTTTTGTTGTTAACAGAAAAATTTCCTAATCTGAACAGATCAGTAAGAGTACACTCTCTTTTATCAATGTATGTGTTACTTAAGAAAAGACATTAGCAAAAATAGATGGTAAAGTTTAAAAGCTTTGCAGTGATTTGTCAACAAGGATAAAAGTTAAAATGTGGAAGAAAAATACACCATGATTCTATTATTATAAAGGAGCTTACAAACAACTTATTGGTAAATTTTATAAATTTATTATTGTTTTATAGTAACAGATTAACATTCAGAAACATTTACTTGTGAAAATTAGTCTGATGTGTACTTATTCTGGTATATTAGTCTGGTTTTATAACTTGCAGGGTTTGCAGTTTTTAAGATGATAAGTTTATCATCGAAATGATGATAGTCATTGTCATTTAGATGGTGAATAACGGTCATCTAAATGAAATGGTCGTGAGAATTTTGGGGTCAAGTTATTTATGGAGGCGAGCATCATTGGTGAGATGTAACATTTGGGAGTTTGGCTTTCGGTGGAATTTTCTGAGCTGATAGTGTACAGAAGGCAGTCATGCTTAGGTACGGAGCAAATTTGAGTGACACATCTCTGGGACCACAAATGCCAACAGTTTGGAGTAAAAGTGGGAGGAGTGGACATACTTGAGTCACAGGCCACACTTGTCTCTCCTCTCAGGTGTAGTGGCCTCAGCCAAGCCTAAGGAGGGGTCCTCCGCATACCTGTCACTCCTTGATGATGACAATGGACAAAAGAGAGAGGGTCGAAAAAGGAAGCCTTGAACGCATAATCACACTTAGTGCCAGTGGTCTCGTTTGTGGGCACTGTGGGTGCCTCCTTTTCCTGGTTCATCTAATACTGATGACAAAGCTCATTAGTCCTTGTGCTGGAGGGTAGGGCGGGGGGAGATGAGATAGTGGCATGGTGCCAAAGAGGCCAGAACCACAAAAAAGGAAGTAAATCCTAGCTAACCGCGTCTGTCTACCATTGTCAACAGAAGTGGGGAAGGGGGAGGGGTTTGGTGTGTGGGAAAGGGGTGGACTGAAATGATATCATTTTGGGACTAAAATAAAAAATCTAAATCCCCATTAAATACTCACTAAAATAAAACTAAGTCTTTATAAAAGGAAAGCAAAGGACAAACTTAACATACTTGCTTCACGTACTTATTGTTTATTAACTATTATTATTATGGTTATTTAAACAATAAAAAGTAATTACAATGAAGAGAAGTTTCCACTTCTGAGCAAGATGAAGTAGGCGCAGTCCATCCGCCCTGTCTCGACCCCTGAACGTCGGTAGAGCCCTGGACGGAAGGCGCGGAGCAGCTGTCTTAGGACATCGGGCAGCAGGCGGTGGCCGGCGGATTGGGGAAGGAGACCGGAAATCAGAGGACCACCGCTGCGGTTGTGATTTCCTGCTTGTCCCTGCTCTGGTTGTGGTTTCCTGTTTGTCCCCGCTCTGGGAGCCCCTGGCACGGACCCAGAACCGGCAGGGCCCACTGGTGCGGGCAGAAGGATCTTGAAGAGAATTGCTCCCCTTCTGGCCCGAGGAGCGGGGCAGGGGGCTCCAGCATTCACAGTGTGGGGGGAAGGCCCTGTCCTGTGTCTTCTTTTTTCATTCCCTCCTGTCCAGGTCTGCAGAGGCACAGTGGCATTCGGGTCCGGGCAGTCGTCTCAAACTGTGAAGGTGGGGAAGGCTTCTCTCTGCTGCCAGGAACTGTGGTCCCAAGTGTATCGGGTGAATTCCCATTCCTTTTTTTCTTTTTTGCTGTGCTCCCACCACTTGGCAGCAGACTGAAACCTCTTTGCTGGAAGTAGGAGGCTGAGCAAGGAAACCGAAGCCCCAGCCTTCTGGCGGAAGGACCGTGAAAGGAGGCCCCAGGGAACTGAAAAGTGCTGGCATCACAGAGGGGAGGGAGCGCAGGAGACACGTCCCACTTCTGAGCGGTGCCTGTGTGTGCCTGGCCCTGAGCAGCGTTTCAAACGCTCTGAGACCTGAAATGCGAACTGGACACCACAGAGGCCTCGGACTGAGCGCTGCGTGCTGCACGCAGGGGACAGGTCTGGATGGCGTTTCGAAGGCTTTGAGCCCAGGGACACTCAAGTCACACCCGATGACAGGTGATTTGGAAATTGGAGCCGGTGAACTTCACCAAATGGATGGCCTCCTTCAAAGGAAAAAAAAATCCACATCTCTCGTAGGATATAAAAACTCAGATTTTTGAAACATAATCAACATTATGCAAAATTACGCAGCATATAAAGAACCAGGTCAGTCTCCATTTGCATGGGAAGGGACAGTCAGTCATCAGGGGACAGTACTGAGGTATCTGTCACGTGCTGGAATTATTAGGAAGACTTTAAATCAGCTGTTATAGTTAAGGACCAGGACGTGTGCTTAAACACTAGTGAAGAGAATGGGAAAACAGACTGGAAAGAAACAGAGGATACAATGTAGGGCCAAGTTGGAGTTTTGGATCTGAAATGTATAATGACTGAAATTGAAAATGTATGGATGGGCCCAGTCACAGAATGAAGTCAGTGGACTTGAAGCTAGATCAATAGAAATGATCTTATATCGACAATGGAGAATAAAAGATTGAAAAAATAGTAAACAGAGCCTCAGAGTGTCTTAGACAATACCAAAAATGTCTAACATTTGTGTCAACCAACGCTCTGGTGTGATTTGAACAAGTATGAAGAAATAATGGCTAAAACTTCCTAAATTTGGTAAAAGATACAAACTTTTAGGCTCAAGAAACCCTGCTAATCCTGAGCAGGATAACAAAGAAATTAATACTCAGACACATCATAAGCTGCTGAAAACTAAAAGAAGAAAAATCCTGACAGTAGCTAGAGAAAAAAAAAACGGTATACACCGCACAGTAGAACAAGTGGAACGCAGATTTTCGATGAGAAACCACAAAACCACTGTGAAGTGGAGCAGTATTTATAAAGCATCCAGTGAACATATCTTTCAGATAAGAAGGTGAAGCAATGACATTTTCAGATAAAATAAAACAAAAACACGCACTGCCAGATCTGCTCTCAAAGAAATGCTGATGGGCAGGGGGTGAAGACCAGAGGAAAACTTCGAGCATCAGGAATGGTAAATATCTCGACCCCCATAATTAGCCGTTCTTCTCTTTGTGTGATGATGGAAAACAAATGTAACGTAAGGGAGTTTTCTGTCTATGTAGGATAACACATAGGACAACTGTAGCATAAAGAGAGGAGGGTAAAGGGCCAGTATAATATGAGGTTTATCACTTGAGGTAGTAAAGTGTTAATTCTAAGTAGATTGTGAAAATTTATGTAAACTGACATGCTGAAAACGACAACTGAAAACACTATATAAAGAAATATGTTAAAAGCCCAGTAGATCAATTCAGATGGAGTATTAAAAAATTCAGTCTAAGGGAGAGTAGGAAAGGAAGAGAAGAACAAAATGATGGCAGAAACGTAAAACAAATAATAAAATGGTCGCTCTAAAGCCCAACGTGTTAAAAGTACATTGAATATAAGTCACCTGAACACGACAAATAACAGATTGTCAGAATGGATTTTTTAAAAATGGCAAAAGGCCCTGGATGGTGGCTCAGTTGGCTGGAGTGTCGTCTCATACACCATAAGGTTGGGGGTTCGAGTCCTGGTCAGGGCACATACCTACGTTGCTGGTTTGATCCTTGGTTGAAGGCAATCTATTGATGTTTCTCTCTCATATTTATGTTCCTCTCTCTCTAAAATAAAAACATGTCCTCAGGTGAGGATTTTTCAAAAATGGCAAAGGGATATATTGTCTGCAAGTAATACATTTTAAATACAATGACATGTGTAGGTTAAAAGTAAAAGGTAAAAAGATATACCGCACCAACACTAATTAAAAGAAAGCCTGAGGGGCCATATCCATGTCAGAAAAAGTAGACTTCAGAGCAAGAAAAATTACCAGGGACAAGGAGGAGCATCAATTAAAACCAATGGGTAAGTTCAGCAAGATGACATTGAACGTGTATGTGCCTCTCCCACTGTACACAAAATGGAATGAAGGATGCAGACGTAAGACCCAGAACTCTAAAACTCTGAGAAGAAAGCGTAGAGGAAAAGCTTCATGACGTTGGTCTTGGCAATGACTTCAGTGACTGTCGTTGGCTATGACACCAAAAGCACAGGCAACAGTAGCAAAATTAGACCAGTTGGACCAAACAGAATGAACAAGCTTCGGCACAGCGAAGGAAATAATAGAGTCAAACGGCAACCCATAGAGGGGGAGAAAATATACGTAAACCATGTGTCTGATAAGGGGGGTTGATTTCCAAAATATAAAGGATTCCTGTAACGCAATAGCAAACATACAACAAAACAAAATAAAACCCCAAAAGTAAAGACCTGATTAAAAAGTGGGCTGATGTGAATAGACGTAGACAAATGGCCATGGTATATGAAAAGGTGCTCAGTGTCACTGACCATGAGGGACATGCAAGTCAAAACCACAATGAGATATCACCTTGTACTTGTTGGGACAGCTATTAGCTAAAATTAATTAATTAATTAATTAATTAATCAAAGGCAAGGATGTGGAGAAATTAAAACGCTTGTGCACTGTCAGTGGGAATGCAACATGGTGCAGCAGCTATGGAAAACGGTAGGAAGGTTTCTCAAAAAATTAAATGTAGGGCTACACTCTGCCCCAGAAATCCCACTTCTGGGGGCTTATCCAGAGCAGTCGGAAGCAGGGCCTTCGAGAGCTGTCAGCATTCCCATGCTCCTTGCAGCGCCGGCCACAGTAGTGTTGCGGCGGATAAATGGGTAACGAGAACACGGTATGCACACACTGTGGAATATATTGAGCCTCAAAACAGAAAGAAATCTTGCAGTGGGCAGCGACAGGGATGCACGTTGAGGGGGTTGTGCTAAGTGAACTGAGCCAGTCACACAGAGAGGAATACCGCAGGATTCCACCTGTATGAGATATCTCAAAGGCCAGACTCATAGAGGCCAAGAATAGAACGGTGGCTGCCCGAGGCTGGGTGGGGCGAGGGGGAAATCAGTTGCTAATCAACACGCGTCAACTTTCAGTGATACAAGTTGAATGAGCTCTGGAGT
This sequence comes from Carollia perspicillata, assembly GCA_004027735.1. Taxonomy (NCBI): domain Eukaryota; kingdom Metazoa; phylum Chordata; class Mammalia; order Chiroptera; family Phyllostomidae; genus Carollia; species Carollia perspicillata. Next base: position 4,232 of record PVKM010014830.1, on the reverse strand, counting down.
TCTGATGTTGGACATTGTACCTATAGATAACAGTACTGTATTTATTGTATACTTAAAGATCTGTTAAGAGGATAGACCTGTTAAGTGCTCTTATAAATTTTCTTTTCGAAAAGAGAATATTAAAAATGTATGTACCTAACAACAAAGCTGCACAGTATACGAGGTAAAAACAGAACTGGAAGGAGGAATGGGTCATTGTGGTTGGGGACTTCAACGTGTCTCTCTTAGTCATCGATACAACAAGTAGGGAGAAAACCATAAAGATCAATGAGGACGGAACGAGACTCTCAAACAACGAGATCTAATTGGCCTTTATAAAATATTCCTCCTCAAAATAGCAGAGTATACATTCCTTTCAAATCCTCAGAGATCATTCTCAAAGGTAGATGAGCCCCTGAGACATAAAACAAACCTAAAAGCAGTTACAAGAATTGAAATAATCCAAAGTATGTTGTTTTACCACAATGGAATTTAACTAGAAATCAACAACAGAAAGATAGCCAATATATCCCCAAATACCAGGAAATGAGGCAATGTGTTTCTAAGTAATCCATGGATCAAAGAAGAAGTCTCAGGGAAAGTAGAAAGTATTTTGAGGTGAACCAAAATGGAAACACAACACCCCACAACTCATATGAAGCAGACAAAGCAGGGCTTAGAGGGAAATATGTAGATTAAATGCTTATGTTAGAAAAGAGAAGGAGATCTGTAATGAACAGTAAGCTTTCACCAAAAGGAACTAGAAAAAGAAGCACAAAATAAATCCAAAGCAAGCAGGAGGAACGAAATAATAGAGAGTGGATATCAATGAACCTGAAAACAAAACCAGTGGAGAAAACCAATGAAGTCAAAAGCTGGTTCTTTAAAAATAGCAAGAAAGTTGATAAACCTGTAGCCAAAGTGACCAGGAAGTAAGAAGATGCAAATGATAAATATTAGGTGTGAAAAAGGGCTTATCTCCACAGAGATTCAAAGGACAATAAGTGTCTGCCACAAACAGCTCTATGCACATAAATTCAACGATTCAGATCAAATGGACCAAATCCTAGAAAAAACATCCTATCAAAACTCACTCAAGAAGAGATAGATTGCCTGAATAGTCCTATATCTTTTAAACACATTTATTTTATAAAGGTATAGAAAGGTAAACCCACTGTACCGTATGGCCCAGCCGTCCTCCTCCCAGTGTGTGCAACGCGGTGGGTTTCGGTAGCTTTGTGCTCAGTGAAAGAAGCCAGTCTCCAAAGGTTACATACTGTGTGGTCCCATTTACGTGACGTTCTGGAAAAGACAAATCAGCAGGGACAAGGAACATCTGGGTTGTTTCCTTGGGTTAGGATGTATAAGGAGGATCGTGCACTCACTCCAGGGGTGGGGGCAGTGTTCTATCTCACCTCGCCCTGATCGGGGTGGTGGTTACACAGGCCTACATGAGTTAAAGCTCATAGAGCCTGTACATCAAGCAAGGCCTTGGTTTTGTACATGCTAATTTCTAAAATGATGTTTAAAAAGTATAGGTTTTCAAGGTGAAAGTGAATGATATCTGAGGTTCTTGTGATCCCTTATTGATTAACTCAATCAGTGCCGTCCAAGAGAACTTTCTGGGGTGATGGAAATGGTCTATGCTGGGTGGGGCAAAAGTAGGTTTACAGTTGTGAGTACAGAAAATGCAATTCCTGTATTATTATTTTTGATGGCTGTATTGTTTTCCCTAGGAGCAACTGTAAGCCTACTTTTGCCTCACCCTGTACATGCCGTGCCCAGTGCGGTGAATACCTGTGTAGCGACTGAGCACTTGAGGTAGAGGAACTAAGTTTTCAATTTGATCTGATGTACATTAACTGCAAGTTAAATAGCCATGCGTGGCTAATAGCTCCTGTATTGGATGGCGCACATATTGGTGGTTGTGTAATCCCTGCGATCCTGGACAGCATAGGAAGTTCATTTTTATCCATTTACTGTGGAGGGACGCAAGAGAATGAGACTGCTTTGTATTCTTTGACATCAGGATGTTATGATTCCCCCCTGCCCCTGCCCCCTGGTTTTGTAAGCACTTCGTGAGCACAGAGGTACGACCCAGCCTCCGTGAGATGATGTGCGGAGGGGACGCCGAGGGCTGACCTAATGTCAGCTGTGGAAGACGGCGGATGAGTGGACGTTCTTGACCACGAATGCGCAGAGGACTGAAGCCCAGCGGATGTGGGTTTTTGGAGTCAGCCCTCATTGGACCGTGTTAGGTGCTGAAACCACTGAAAATAGAGGCTGAACCCTGGTCACTTTCCGGTCAGTGGAAATGGAAGCAGAAGAGACGTTCGGAGTCCGTCCGGGTCTGTCGAATGGTCCGGGGCGTGGAAGGCCCCTCGGCGTCCCCGAAGCGTGTGTCCAGTCGCTGGCCCCTCCTAACCAGGCACTGCGGGGCAGCCCAGTGCACGCCGGGTTGTGCTGGAAGTGTTTGGCCAGTATTTCTTCACTTTACACTCCGTCTGGACTTAGTTTGCAGTAAGTTTCCCCCCTCTTATTCTTAGTTTTTTGGGAAAATATTGTGATACTGTCTTTTCATGTGCGTTTACTTTTCATTCCTCAGTTAATTGGAAGCACCTTGAGGTCAGAGGTTAGTTCTATAGATAGGTCTCCTTCATAAAAATATAGCAGCCTTGGCAACTTTCGTATTTTTTTTCTTGATTTCATCTCAGCGGAGGAATGCAACCCACAGAGAGGAGCACTTGGCCATAATTAAATAAGCCGGCGATAAAGTAATTCAGTTTCTCAGGCCTTTGACTCTCTAACTAATTCCAGCTAGCACAGCTCATAGGACTTCGTAGTGATATAGCTTTCAATGCAGCAATACTGACGATACCTTTGAGAACTAGTTGGGAACTACCACTTTTTCGGATGTGTTTTTCAGGTGTGTTTTCAGAGGTAGTGTTGCTTGACACATTGGAGGCATATTTGCCTCCCGGGACCGGGGCTCACGCTGTAGGTTTATTTATGCAACCTCAGGTTCAGCGAGGATCATCTGCCTAGAGGGTTGGTTCCCTTGGAAAATTCGGAGAGGAATGTTGAATGATGTTCAGTGGAAGCAATTTTGAAAATGTTTGCTATTAAGACAAAAAAGCAATGTATTGCAGACTATAGTACATAGCTGCATGAATTTCAGGGACACTTTAAGATAGAGTCTTCTCTTCTCTTGCCTATTGTGGGCTTCCGTGGACATACCCTCACTACCCTCTGTGGTAGAAAGTACTAAGGAGAAACGTGTCAGATACGCGCAGCTGTGTTTCTGGCCAGTTGGTTAGAAATACCAGTCCACAAATGCAGATCCTATTGCAATGAAATTATAATGGAGATGAGTAACATCTCATCTTCCTGTGCTTTCCCATAGTTCCCTCACCATTTACAATAGAAACTTCAAATTTAAAATCTGTCTCTTTAAATGAAAACTGCACAGGTTCTCACTTTCATCTTTCCCTTCCTTGTCTTCTTCGGACGTTGATTAGAAGCACTAAGAGCAGAAAAAGAAGGTACACTGTAGTGAGTACAGTATGGAAACTGGGACGTCTGCCTTCTTCATTTGTGATGTCTTATCCACAGTGCATCCCGAGAAGCCTTGGAGTTTCGTTTTCTTCCAGGAGACTTTACAAGGTGTTGTGCAGTGATGGAGAGATGTCTGCGCTGAGACCCCGGAGATCTGGGTGCCAGCTCGGGCTTTGCGACAGCTCTTTGTAACCTTGGGCAAGTCGTCATCTGCATTTGGACCCTAGGATTATCTTCAGTCAAATAATAATATACTAGATGACTTTCCGTGTCCCCTGCAGCTCTGAAATGTCATTATTCTGTGTTCCTCAATCTCTGAGAATTGACCTGATCTAAAGACTCTTGAGAACTTTAGTGAATAACACAGAACAGCCCTGGTCTTCACTCTGTGTTCCTAGTGATGCTCTCTAATGCTTGGAGGGACACCAAGGGTGTTTGGTCTTCGCATATTTAGTTTCCTCGTCTATCCTGTTGCATCTAACTCAACTTTAATTGAAGTTATTTTTTCTACCATAACAGAAAAGCACTTAACTGAGTAAATCTTGGGCTGTATGGGCCTTGAAAACTTTGGAACTTTCTGTTTTTTTTTTAAACCACTTCCGTTGAATTTTTAATTTGTGCCTTTTTATCAGCTTTCATGCAACCGGGAAAGTCTGATCTGCTATTGGGGCCCAGGGGTTCTGTTCAGAGGACTTCTC
>PVKM010014829.1:0-28476 GCA_004027735.1 Carollia perspicillata | reverse complement strand
TTTAACAGACTTCAGAGCATCTATTAAAATTGCGTTCAAAGAACTTGCCCAGGCTGGTGTGGCTCAGAGGATTGAGTGCCAGCCTGCGGACCCAAAGGTCACCAGCTAAGATTCCTGGTCAGGGCACGTGCCTGGGTTGCCGGCCAGGTCCCCAGTTGGAGGCGTGAGAGAGGCAGCCAATTGATGTATCTCTCGAACACTGACGTTTCTCTCCCTCTCTTTCTCCCTCCCTTCTCCTCTCTCTAAAGGTAAATAAATAAAATCCTTAAAAAAATGTTCAAAGAACTCAAGAAAGCCATGTCTAAAGAATTAAGAAAAGTATAATGACAATGTCTTATCAAATAGAGAATATTGACGAGATTGAGAAGTGAAAAAGAATCAAATGGAAATTCTGAAGTAAAAAAGTACCAAAGTAAAAAATTCACTAGAAGGGCTCCAAAGTAGATTTGAGCTGGCAGAAGAATCAGTAAAGTTGAAGTAAGATCAATAGAGAGGATACAATTTGAAGAACAAAACCAAAATATAACGAAAAAACTTAAACCCTTAAACTCAAACCCTGGCTGGTGTGGCTCAGTGGATTGAGTGCTGGCCTGCGAAACAAAGGGTCACCAGTCCAATTCCCAGTCAGGGCACATGCCTGGGTCCCCAGTATGGGGTAAGGAAGAGGCAATGACACATTGCTGTTTCTTTCCCTCCCTTCCCCTCCCTCTAAAAATAAAGAAATAAAATTATTTAAAAATATACCCCCCCCATAAACAGAGGCTTATAGACATGTGAGATATCACTGGCATACTGACGTATGTGCACAAGGGAGTCCCCAAAGGGGAGAAGGAGAGAGGAATAGGCAGAAAAAATGTGTGTTGCACTTCTCAGACACAGAATACTTTTCATCAAATTTGGAGGTTTTCGAGTATTATTTTTTTCAAACTACAAATAGAAAAAACATAGAGATTCATACCTAGACACATTATAATCAAAATATCAAAAGCCAAAGATACAAGGAAAATCTCGAAAGCAGTAAGGAAAGTGACTCACCATTTACAAGGAAACTCCAATAAGATTAATAACTCCTCCCCAGAAACGCTGGAGGCCAGAGGCGGTGGGACAACATTTTTAGAATGTGAGCGTGCAGTGGGAGACCGGAATCTGTGGACAGTATTCTCCAGGGACTCCATCATTTGTTTTTCTCTATCCTGTACAACTTTTTTCTTTATTCTCCATGTTGTTCTCTCCTGATGGCTTCTGAATCTTTGTAGGATGGAAATATTTTACCATTTCAATTACTACAAATTCATCCAAGTTTTCAAGAATAGTCCTGGACCTTCCATAGTCTCTAAGAGTAAGTACGTAGCTTGGATTCTTGTTACAGGTTGTGAGGACATAGTTCTCTGTCAAGGACATCTGTTATCTGCTCTACATCTATTCTTTCTTCTTATGATGAGATACCCAGTGTTCTTCTGTCCTTTTCAGTTCACATGTTTTTTGTGAGGCTGATCTAAAATTCTGGCTTTAATGGTGGGCACACAACAGAAACCTGCTCCATCAGAGATTTCCTTTGGACATATTGAACCCTGATAGGTTCGGAGATGGGCACATATCCAAGCCATGCTAATGAGACTCAGTTTGAGGACTTGGACCAGGACAATTGAGAAGATTTTCTTTTATCAGCATTACTCAGCTGGTAGGGTATAAACCTGGGGGTGTCATGGGCCATCAGGAGGACAGAGCCTCTCAGAATAGGCTGAAACAGGAAATAATAAAACAGAGGTTGAGAGGAAAAAATCTTGGTCTTACAGCATTAATTTGAGCCACATTGAATCCAGTTAGTTGTGCCTGAAGCCACTTCAATCTCTGATTGCATGAACAATACACTCGTATCCTATTTTGCATAACAAATTTGAATTGGGTTTCTGTTAGCTGAAACTAGGAGTCTTGAATAATGATATGCTCTTCTTCTACAATTTTTATATACCTACCGATGCATTCATCTGACAACTAAAAAAACCCCAACTTGACAGAAGAGGCAAAATAGAAATAGGTGCATAGAGACTCAACAATAGCCTAAGATGATATCTTAGAAAGCCACTCTCCCTTTTTGTGGATTTTTTAAAGAGCTGAAGCAACTTTAGTAATGAATTTAAGAAACTGATGTCAGTTTCGATGTCTAATAGCCCCTCTGTTGGCCAACATCCGGTACGTGGCGCTGATCTAAGTGTGAACACACTCTTCATTGGTGTGCCTGGGCCTATTTCTTGTTAGCATTCTCGGCCTGGAGAGGTTGTGGAGGTCAGGGTTGAGGGCAGGGTGAGCGAGTAGAGGTGATTAGCAAGAAAGCCCTGAACATTAACTCAGGGCCTTGTTGAGCTATGTAGGACATACTAAGAGATCCAAGGAGGCCACATTTAAAAATAGCATAATGAAATTAGTACACTGCAGTCTGCCCTGAGGAGCAGACATGACCTGACTTGATGAAGCTTCACGTACAAAATGAATTTTATTTTTAGGGCATTCTATCTGGGATAAGAATGGCTCTGCTGATAACAAAGTGCTGGGTATGGTTTGTCTTAGTGCCTGGCACTTACTCTTAAAAAGAACGAAATAGCATATTTAAGCTGTCAAGCCCTAATTGTTTCATTAGATGGTAGCAGTCTTTGACAAAAGGCCCTGACTAACTGCTGTCGATGAAATAAACATCCAGACCTGCAGAGAATTTTTAAGAGTTTATTTGAGCCAAACTGACGACAGCTGCCGGAAAGGAAAATCTCAATGGATTGAGAAAATGCTCCAGAGAATGGCAGTTTTGCACCTTATTTTCTACGTTAGAATCAAAGGAGGAGACGCAAAGGGGTTACATGAAATCCACTTGCGATAGACTAGGGAAGTGGGAGAAAGCGATGGGGGGAGATCCCTGGGATTGGATAAAAAGTAAAAGTAATAGACACGTATTTCTTTTACACAGGTGGGTACAGGACAGTTAACAGTTAACGATTAACATGACAACAGTAATAAAGAGGGGCTGCTTGGTCTCTTGCTCCGGTGCAGAGGTTGTGCCCCGAGGAACCTGGAAAAGGAAATTGCCCTGACATTCCAAAGGGGTGTTATCACAGATGCAAAAAGACAATAGACAGGCTCAGTTAAGGAAAAGATTGACCTTTGTCAAAGAAGATACTGGCCTAGGACATGACTACCCACCATGACTTGCTTTTAGTTAGAAAGTTTTAATTTCAGACCATCCTGTATGGTTACTTCTGGTCTCTGGGTTTGTGAGGTCGCCACACAGGCCTCCCCTGAGTCTGTCAGGTTCAGTATGTGGCCCCTTTCCGTCCACACTGCTGGAAGCCAGGATGGTGAGCAGTGCACAGAGGCCCTGCTCTGGTTACCTCTCCTCCTTTGTCTCCTCCCAGTTCATCTCTGTCACAAGGGAAAGTCTCATTTTCTAATGTCATGACTGCTGTTAAAATCAGTTAAAAGCCTTTCATGAGCTCTGTGGTATATCTGCTACATATTTTTAGGTATGAATGAACCACAGAGGCAAGTTCTAGCATTTGTATTCATCTGTTGGGTCTCTAGCATCCAGTTTAATATGAATTACAGTAATGGTAGATATTTGTTTAGGACTTTGAACCCAGCAGGATCCTAAAATGCTTTACACATTTTCTACCTCATGGATGAAATGCTTTGTTCACCACCGACCTGTTGCTGCCTCACCTCTGATGTGAGCGTCAAGACACCCCAACTGCCCCCCTACACGGCAGACGGGCTCCTTCCGCCTGACCGGAAGGAGGGCGAGGACTTTTGATAGCAAAAGGCAAGGACTCAGCTTAAAATATTGATGGGGCAATGTAAAGAAAGCCCCAGGCTAGGCATTTATGGTAAATAAAGCAGTTTCCACATATTAATTTTATAAAGCATTTCTGTTCTTCCCTCTAATGCCGCACATCTGTGAGGTATCAGGGGAGAGACTGAGTGGGGGCGTGAGAAGGGGGGAGTTCTGATTTATTTCTTGCTGCTCAGTGGAATAAAGACCCACAGCATGTTTTCCATTTACACACATTTAAGAATTTAGAGGCTGCTTAGAATGAGAGTGTGGTTATATTTCATCAAGAGACATCATAAAAGCTTTCTCCAGTTTGAAACACAAAAAATCAGATCCCATAGATAGCTATTTTTTCTCAGGTACAAGGAACCCAATGTGATTAATGCCGTTTTCAAGGGCCTGCTCCGTCTTTCCCCATCCAGAGAGAGTGCGCGGGGCAGTCCTCCCAGCCTCCCGGCTCTGTTCTTGGTGGGGAGGGAGGGAGACTCCTCCACTGCGTAGGCCGCGTGGACCTTGGAGCTGGAGTTCAGAGAGCTGATTTATCTTTGATTTGGGTTTTTAAATTAGCCTTGTTTAAAATTGTCTACCTTTTTCCAAGGGCAGCTTTGCTTTTAGCCAAGCCTCACATTACACGGTGTACATAAATTTCAGCTGAATTGTTCTCCAGATTCAAGAGTCTGAAATGTTGAAGCCCACTGTACTGTCATCGGGCTGAACTGGAGGAAGCTTGTCCTTGTCAGACTTTGGTTCCGAACCTGAGTGGGCCCTCTACTTTAGTGATTCTTGCTCAGCATTGGAGAGTGCTGAAGATTTTGTTGGAGAGATGCTCATCAGTTAAGCCCACCACGCCCTAACTTAGGTTTGGATAGATGAGGGGCTGCAGTAATTGAAAAGCTCCATTAAGTGGGAAGAAATCTGTCAGGAAAATGTGGAAAGTGTGTTGAAGAGGAAATTGACTCCCTGAGTTGAACTAAAACTCAAGTGGAAAGACAGTGCTTGTGACCTCTCTGCCTATCCGGATGAAGTGCTGCAGAACATCCTGGAATCTGAGGGACTGACATGACCCCAAGGGAAATAATGCAATCTGGGTGCAATATGCCTTGTGGTTTACAGAATGAGCAGGCGAAAGCTGACCTTCAGTTAGCAGGGCTAACTATGAGGTTGTGGTAAAACATTTTTCCAACGTAGTCTGTCTTGCCCCCAGTGTGGACAGGACTGCTGCTTTCAGTCGGTGCTAACTTTGGGCTTCCCTTACTCTTGCGACTTATTGCTGTTTCCACAGGCTTAGCTGCCACCCAGCAGGTTCCACGGAGATGTGACGTTCAAAAGCTGGAGACAGGTCACTTGCCATTGGGACCACTGAGGAAAGGGAGACAGAGTCTCATTTTCAAATGTTTAGTTGGCCTGACACATGTGAGAATGCATTTCAATGGTCTGATTTGGCAGGTTGGTTTTCCAGGGAATAAGATGAATAAACAAAAACTTCTAGTGATGATTACCATCCCCCATTTCTATAATTTCCAAAAAAGTATGAGCAGATGCAGGGGAGAAAGGGGCTCATTTAACAATTACAAAATGTTTTGTGTTTTGAAAAGAAACTAGAAATTGAATAATTACATATATTCCCAATTTCTTTCTTTCTTAAATGCAAACAAGTAACCTGGAAACCTGGAAGCTATAGTTAGTGACATGGTTTTGGACATTGAATCAAATTGCCTCACCTCAGGTAAAATTAAAATACATGGCAATAAGTTTTTTCTAAGTCTGCATAGGACTATATTATTGATCAACATTGCCTTGTAGGTTAATAAGTAGACAATTTTTTTCTTTTGTTTACTTTTTTCACTTGGAAAAATTAGTATTCACATTATTTTCATGGGATGTTATATTATGCTCATGAATTGATCAAATGTTAAGTGCTGTGGATAATAGCAGCTTCTCTAAGGAGTTATCTTCAAGGCATTAACAATAATTTACATGTCCATAAAATTGCCAAATTATAGTCTCAGCTGTAAATTCAATCAGAAATCTCTCATCATGAACCCTTTTGACAGGCTTCTCGAGACTATCTTAGAACTATTGAGTGATGTGAACTTACAGCGTCTAGCTCAACAAAGGAGGGGTCAAGTCTAGTGAGGGTGAGCAGAGAGCTAGACCCAGAGCTGGGTCTAGAATTCCTTCGAAGGCCATCTAGGAGAGTCAGCTATGAAAGCTAACAGTGATCTCAGTGATATTGTGGCTATTTTTGTGAACTTTTTCTTTATAATAATCTTGCCAAGTTTTTTCGGAGAGAAGTGTGGTTGAGACAAATAACCAGAGTCTTAAAATTTTTGGATTTTTTAAACAAATACTCAAAGACAAAGCTTAAATTTATGCTCCAAGTAGGATCAGGATAGCACAGGAAAAATAATACACTGACAGAATCTCTCTGCATTGGCCCAGCCCTAACCCTTCCTGTGAAGTGGGAGCGATAGAGGACCGGAGGTCGAGAATTCTGTAATAAAGCAGGTGGGCAACCCTATTTGCCCACAGGCTTCACTTGTGGTTCCCACATCTAACATTCCCCAGCTTCCCACGTCCTGGTCCCTCATCCACTCCTGCTTTTATCCCCCCAGGGCACCCATCTCTGATTGGTAAATGAAAGTGAGTGGTAAATGAAAGTGCAAATAATTTGACCAGGTTTGGAAAATACAATACAGTTTTAAATAATTTTCTGTACATTTTTGGGTACACATTCTAGATTTTAATAGAGGTGCTATAAAATGGCCCCACCATAATTGCCGAGACTCGAGTCACGGGAATAAAACTGAACGCATTGACATTTCTTATGCTGCAAAACACGCACATGAAATAATAGTGTCTGTAAAATATTAATGCTTCAGAGTTATACTAGATCAGCTGATAGTAACACAACTGACATCATAGAAAAAAATAAAGTCTGCTCTGGCCAGTGTGGCTCAGTTGGTTGGAGCCTTGGCCTATAACCAAAAGGTTGCAGGTGTGATTCAAGGTCAGGGTGCGTACCTAGGTTGTGGGTTTGATCCCTGGTCTGGGTGTGGGTGCATGACCATTGGTGCGGATGCTGGTCTAGACACATAGGATCCCCGGTCAAGGTGCCTACGAGAGGCAGCCAACTGATGCTTCTCTGTCACATCGGTGTTTCTCTCTCGCCCTTCTTCTCTCTCTAAAAGCATTGAAAAAAAAATGTTCTCAGGTGATGATAAAAAAAGAGAAAATCTGACATATCTAATGCATGATACTGATAAACTCCATGGGTACTGGGAGGGAGAAATATTTAGAAAATATGGCTCAATTGGCTATGATCCATTAGAGTTAAATAATTCTTGATGTAGACAAAATGCTAATAATTCTAGAGTGGTAGGGTGCATCTCACTATAAACAAATAAAGAAACAGCATTCTATACAGTTCCCAGGGGTGGGGATTGGAGAGACTGGACATTATTGAGTAAGATGCATAAGGAGAATTTCAGCGATGCTATAATTTTCATCCTGTGATTTCTAGAACTCCCCCCCAACTCTACTCCTAGTATCACTTCCTTTTTTTTCTTTTCTTCCATTTTCTCCCACCACTCCCATCCACCCCAGCCATCCCCACCTCCCACCCTCACTCCTACCCGCCTTTGGCTCTCTCCCTGTGTTCTTTGTACATGTCCCTTGATAACCCTTCTCCCTTTTGCATCTATTATCCCCTTCTACCTCCCCTCTGGTTACTGTCAGTTTGTTCTTTATTGCAGTGTCTCTGGTTATATTTTGCTTCCTTGTTTGTTTGGTTGATTAGGTTCCACTTATAGGTGAGATCATATGGTATTTGTCTTTCAACACTGGGCTCATTTCACTTAGCATAATGCTCTCCAGGTCCATCCATGCTGTTGTGAAGGGTAGGAGCTCCTTTCTTTCTGCTGTGTAGTATTCCACTGTGCAAATGTACCACAGTTTTTTGATCCACTCATTTACCGATGGCCACTTAGGCTGTTTCCAACACTTGGCTATTGTAAATTGCGCAGCTATGAACATTGGGGTGAATAGATTCTTTTGGATTTGTGTTTCAGGATTCTTAGGGTATAATCCCGGCAGTGAAATTGTCTGGTCAAAATGCAATTCTATTTTTAGTTTTTGAGGAAATTCTATACCGTTTTCCACAGTGCCTGCACCAGTCTGCATTCCCACCAACAGTGCACTAGGGTTCCTTTTTCTCCATAACCTCATCAGCACTTATTATTGGTTGATTTGTTAATGAAGGCCATTCTCACTGGTGAGAAGTGGTATCTCACTATGGTTTTTTTTTTTTAAATACTTTATTTATTTATTTTTAGAGAGAGGGGAAGGGAAGGAGAAAGAGTGGGAGAGAAACATCAATGTGTGGTTGCCTCTCATGTGTCCCTTACTGGGGACCTGGCCTGCAACCCAGGCATGTGCCCTGACTGGGAATTGAACCAGTGACCCTTTGCTTCACAGGCCCATGCTCAATCCACTGAGCTACACCAGCCAGGGCACTATGGTTTTAATTTGCATCTCTCTGATGGCTAGTGATGCTGAGCATCCTTTCATATGTCTCTGGGACCTCTTTATGTCCTCCTTGGAGAAGTGTCTGTTCAGGTCCTTCACCAATTTTTTAATTGTATTGTTTGCCTTCCCGGAGTGGAGTTGTATGAGTTCTTTATATGTTTTGGAGATCAAATCCTTGTCCAAGGTATCATTTGCAAATATATTTTGCCATATGTTGGTTCCCTTTTCATTTTCTGATGTTTTCTTTGGCCGTGCAGAAGCTTTTTATTTTGATGAAGCCCCATTTGTTTATTCTTTCCTTTATGCCCCTTGTTGTAGGGGACTTAGTATCACTTCCTTCATGTGCCAGATATCAGCAATGGGACATCTTGGTGTCATCACAACTGAAATATCTTTTAAATGGAACTTCTCTTGCTTTTGAGCTTCATTTTCTATCTCCCCAGGTGTCTCCTAAAGATCTCTACAACCCAAACTTGAAATCCTGGAATTACCCCTGTTTTATCAAGAAAATATGAGGATTTTTGTAAGAATCAACTCTATTCTTCACTCATTTTTTTAATGGTGTTACTGTTATTTAGGCCGATGTGTTAAATGACCTATTAGCATCTCTTATTAAGAGACTTCATTCACTGTTCACCTTTTCCCTGGGTTCTATGAATCTATTAAGGTTCAGTTCAAGGCATATTTTTTCCATGTAATTTGGCTGAATTTTACCAAACTTAAACACTTGCTCTTCTCCTCCTTTAAACCTCGACAATAGACAGTTTATACCAAAAGCCCACTAAATTACTGCCTGCCTTGTGATGTTTGTTGTGTGCACACAGCATAATCTTCCCACTGAAATGTAAGAGCACATGGTGCAGAGATTGCCTCTCATAGTTATTCTGAATTTCCTGCAGAACCCAGAAAGTGCCAGGGAAGTAATGGGCATGCTAAAACATTCTGTGTCATTTGATTTCATGTTTACTGAAAGCTATCAAAAACATTTATAGTTTTCATGAAAATAATCCTCATTTTTTGAAACATATGTCTAGTTTCAAAAAATTCAAAATGGGCTACACACCCAAAAGACAACTGCATTTGAATTTTGGATTATTTGTTTTGTCCTGTACCTGTATTTGCTGAGAGCTGAAGGCAATGCCTAAGGATGCAAATGTATGAGACAGATGTGAGTTAGATGAATCAAAAAACTGTCTGTTTCTATGACATTTGAGAGCCCTCAGAAGCTTATGTAAGTACGTTTTTGTTTTTATTTCAAAAGTCTTTGGCATTTTGACCACTCGAAGTGCGGGTATTATTGAGGCCATGTCCGATTATATGTTGTGGGGCCGAGAACTGATGCATGTCAACAAGAATCCTGATAGATGAAAATTAGAGAACATAGTAAAAATGCAAATGTTTCAAATTCTCTCATGTCCCATGCTGTATTGAGGCTGTCTCCTATAACTGATTATGTACATTAGCAGAAATAGCTTTATCAACATTTTAGAAATACAGTTCAGTGGTATAGATATTATCCAAAAAGAGAGGATGAGCAATGATGCATCTGATTTATAATAAATCTATGTGAGACTTTGAATTTTAAGCAATAGCTGTATTTATTTTTATTGTATTTTTTATGAGGAGCCTTTGGGAAGCTTATGTTCCATGATCTGATGTTTATGGGTCAGTTCAATCTTTCTTTGAAGATGAGCTGCACCCATAAAATAACCCATGACTCATCCGGATGCTTATGACTACATGATGCTCATTTGTAAGGTTCACATCTTTACTACCTATGGCCACACCTCTTCTTGACAAGCCTGAGGTGCCAAGCTTGGTGGAGATGTGAGTATGTGTCACCGCAGGCTCAGGAATGAGCATGCTCTCCCATCATCCAGGCTGACCTCAGTGTCTCTGGCTACATAAACCAGTCTGTCGGCTGAGAATATTAATCATGCTGGCTTTAAACTTGGGAGACTTTTCAAAGAGAAGCTTCCCACTCCTCAACAATAACAAACAATTTAACATTGTGTTTAGCAACTTGTCAGCTACTCCATCTCTGTCAAAGGCATCTCTTTGGTAACTATACATCAATCATGGTTGGACCAGTTTGCAATATGCATTATATAGAAGTGATGTGCTTATAAAACAATTTAATAGCATTTTTTTATGTAAAAATGGAGAGAGAGAGAAAAAAAGAGAGAGAGAGAAAGAGAATGAGAAGTAAAAGGAAATTACAACTAATACTTCTTGGGAACTACCTATCTGCCTAGAACTTCTAAGAGCTTCATACAGAGTTACCTGTTTAATCCTTCCAACAGCCCAATGAGACAGCTACTATTATTATCTCTAGTTTTTCTCGGATGAAAAAATTGAGACACAATTAGTTAAGACAAGATTTAAGATTTGAACCCTGGCAGCCTGACACCAAAGCCCAACCTTTAAAGCTCTATAGCATAGTTTCTCTCTATAAAAGTTCCTAATTGCTCTTTTAAAAATAGTCATAACACAAAATAAATTGAGGGTTGTAGTTTCTACTTGTTTAGGCATAGTTCCACAAGATGCTTAGACAAGCTATTGACATTGGAATAGTTCACCAATCATCTGACCGTGAGTCCGTGAAATGGAGCTATTTGTTTGGTTAGTGGTGGGTGGAACGAACTGACAAATAGCTTTCGCACAATGGGGTGACAACTAGTGTCATTTGCAATCCCATAATTGTTAAGAAATGCATCGATTTGGGGTTTAGTTGGCTTCTTTTCATCAAGTATTATTCCGGATCACTTTCCTGATTTTACTTTAGAGTTTCATACAGATGTGCCTAGCCTTTGTAAATGTCAAAGCATTAGCCAGCAAATATTAATTGATTAAATGTTCACTCTTCTCCTGACGTACATGTCTGGAGAGTAAGGCCTTGCAGATGCGTTTCTGAGTGTTGATTGGTAGAATCTGTCATTTAGCTGAAAGTAAAGGGTAAAACATGAATATGAAGTGTATAGTATTTTATCTGAAGACAATTGAAAACATGGTTTGGTTTTGGTAGTCAATATGTATTCATGTAAAGTTAGCGGAGCAAAATTAGATTTTATTGTCTTGTGTGAAATTATTTTTAGGCATAGCTAGTTGAGTACTATGTCAACTATGGTGAAAATATATTGTTCTTCTGCTTAGCAACCAGTTTATACACTGGTGGGACTACTTCCCCTTCAGTCTTAGCTCACATGAACCTGATAGAGTTGACTCAATTCCCAGTACCCGGGGTAGAACATGTGACCAAAGCCTAAGCCAATCAATACATTACATTCCTCTAACACTTATTATTAATTTAAGTGTGACTTAAATCAGTCCATTAAGACTATTTATACTTTTGAGATGTACCTATGGGAGTTTCTGGCAGCTGGTTTGGAGCCAACATTGAGGACATCAAGTTGAGAAACGATGAAAAAAACAACAAAAATCATGGACAAAACCATCCAAGCTCCAGATCAGTCCTTACTTAAATCAAGAATTCCTCATTCCTGTTCAGTTATGCAAGTCATAACTGAATAGATAATACTATTTTTTTTAATTAAGCAAATTTGAATTAAGGTTTCAATGATTTGCATTGGAAAGAATCATAAATATAAAAATGAAAAGCAGTGGAGAAGGAAACAAAACCATAAACTTCTTAAAATATATTTAACTTTTCTACTGTGATACTAAGGTGTCAAAGTTAGGTAGGACTACGTGACACCATCTTCCTCAGTGGGTTATATTTTTTGGGTGCTGTTGTTTTTTAGCAGACACTATTTGGGCCTAGCAGAAGTCCCCCTTTTAAGCTGCCGCCAATATCCTTGACAGCGCCTGCTGAAGCGGTGGACACAGAAGGCCCTGTTGGTTCCATGTGACATGGAGATCCATGCCACCTCTTTCGGGGAACTGATGAATGTTGGGTCAATCCAGAGGTTAAACAAGGCCATGTGCTTTATCTGGCTTGAGTATTTGGACTACGAGACAACATTTATCCTGAGAATAATGAGGACTCGGGCTGCAGGTTATGTTGAACCTGGAGGTATTTTCATCTACGCGCACACTCACTAATACACAGAAAAGGCAAGTTTGGAGAAAGGAACAGGAGACCTCAATTCACAAGCAAAACAAAACAAAACAAAAAAAGAGAGAAGACATGGGGTTCTACAATAGATGAAAGAAATTATCTAAGTTTCTGACTTCCCAGTTTCATTCCTTCTGTAATTTTGTTTATTCATTCATCTATCCATTCATTTGCTTATTTATTCACTTAAGGGTAATCATTGAGCAACCTTTTGGGGGCTCTGTGTCATCTGTTCTAGGTTCTATAGATAGTGGTAAACAGGACAGATAAAGTTCCCACCTTAGTCATGGAGCTTATAGTTTAGATGAGAAAAGTAAATGAAGAAAGAAAGAAGGAAGGGAAGGAAGGAGATAGGAAGGAAAGAATGAAGGAATGCCTACATATACATATACATATACATATACGTATACGTATACGTATACATATACATATATATGTATACACACTTAAACACATGTGAATATATATATATATATATATATATATATATATATATATATATATCATATAGAGAGAGAGGCGGGGAAGGATTAGAATATCAGAGGAAATTTGAAGAAAAGCAGAGAAGGGTCAAAATGGAGGAGTGGACCAGAAATGTAGGTGATGATATTTTTATTGGCTGACCAAGATTTGAGTCTCTAAGGTAACATCTGACAATCGAAGGCAGGAGAAAGTAAGCTACTGTGATGGCTGGGACGAGTTCCAAGGAGAGAGATCAGAAAATGGAAAGACAGGAACAAGAGTGGTGCTGAGGAGCAGCAAGAAAGTCAGAGAGGCCGGATCAGAGTAAGCCAGGAGGAGATCTGGAGAGCCTGAGATCAGGGATGTGCACGGGCTGGGCAGGAGGCAAGGCCTTGACGGCCGGGCTGAGGATACTCTGAACAGGTGAACTGGAAGTGCTTGTGGTTCCAACAATAACAGTCCAACAGTTGTCACTATTCACTCACAGCTAGCCTGACTGGGTTTCTCTTTCTGGAAAACAAACAACCCCTGACTAGAAAAGTTATAAAATATTTTTCATAAAAGAATTATTTTTCTAAGTCAATATCATATAAAATCCCTTACATATAAAAGAGCTCAGAGCAAATGTTATAGTTAAAACAATATTTTAAAACTTCATATTTGTAAAATTTACTTACTATAAAGCCAAATTAATGAGAAAATTGATATTGTTTTTAATGAGCACAAAAATGTGAACTCCAGTTTATAGATGATCTAGTCTCAATCTTCAATTTTATTTTTGTATTTCCCATTGCTTGTACAATATTGTAAAAAATCTTGATTCACACCAATAAACAGGTGCAAATGATAAATGATTTTAACAGCTCGCCTTTAAATCTCAGGATTTTCTTCATATAAACTGATCTAGAAACTTGGAAGTGGGTTAATGATTATCTTTAAATTTTTAGATTCTTATCAACATCTAACATACTTGCATTCTTTAAAATGAATATGAAAGGGAGGCAATAAACTCACAAAACCGAAAGTGTTAAAAACTACTTACAGTAACAGTGTTGCATGATGTGTGCTATGATTCTCTGCACGGCTGACTGCTTCCCGGTGGCTAGAATGTACACCAAGCGCAAGTGTCTGACCCTGGGCTGTCATAACAGAGCACGGCCGGCCTGCGCTGCAGTGGGTACTTCCTCAAATCATTCTTCACAAAGTGCACATAGGAAGAAACAAATTTATTGAAAGATCAGGTCAGAGCTACAATGTACTTGATCGATAATTCAATTTCAAGAAGTTCAAATGTATGCCCAGAGATCATTATGAGGCATGTACAAACACTTGTTAACCTGAATGCATAAACTATCACATTAGTAGTTCATTTCCAATGGGCTACAGTCTGGTATAAAACATTTTTGAACCTGCTATGTGCTTTACTATATTTAAAAATAGCTTGAAGATTATTTGAAAAATTAAAATTTTAAATCAAATTTTTGCAAAACCCAAAGCTCCTTTGAGGAATTTCAGTGATATTTGAACAGCTCATTAAAAATGATGAATCAATATTACAGGTTATGCAATTGAAGCCCAACGAGATGCCCTGGCTGGTGTGGCTCAGTGGGTTGAGTGCCAGCCTGTGAACCAAAAGGTGACCAGTTCAACTCCTGTCAGGGCACAGGGCTGGGTTGCGGGCCAGGTCTGCTGTTGGGGATGTGAGAGAGGCAACTGAGAGAGGCTTTTCTCTCACACATCGATGTTTCTCTCCCTCTCTTTCTGCCTCCCTTTCCCTTTCACTAAAAAATAAACTATTTTTTAAAAAAGACAAAAAAAAAAAAGCTCAGTGAGAGAACTTGGGAAGAGAGAGGACATCTAGGATGAGGACACAGATTGGCTTGTCTTGTGGTTTATGATTCTTTGTAGTTTGCACACTGCAATTTATTTTCTTAGTACCAAATTATACAAGTTTGTCCATTTTTTAAATCTTGTTACATTAACTTTCAGATTTCCTAATACAGTTTATGAAATACATTGTAACATCTTTGCATTTATTTCTATGTTTTCTATAAAAGAATGTTAAATCTGGAATGAATTTCTAGTTACTACAAGTAACTTATATAAAAATACTTATGCTGCAGAAAAACAGCCAAAATCCCAAATCTCTTTTATACCCATTTGACTACCTGTTTCTGAAATGAGATACTGATCTGTCTCACCCACTAGTATGTAATCTCCATTGAGTAAGGATTCTTTCTACTTTGTTTGCTTGTGAATCACCAACCTCTAGAATAGTGTATAGGACATACAAGGGAGACCCCCCCGAAACTGGAATTATCTCATGGATGGCAGGCCCCTTGTAGTACAGGCTTCCCCCACCATGTGAGTGTTCTAGGAACTGATCTGTATTAGCGCACCAGCTGGTGGTGTTGAGAGAGGTTGCATTTGGCTTCGGTGAATTTTTTTGAAGACGTGCAACACATCTGCCCATTCCACGATGGGGGATTTATGAGCGCACCTGCCCACACCACGCTGAGTGTTCAGCAGCTCTTGACCAAAATCGGCCTGACCCCCACGTTCCACCTTCTCTATTCACCTGATCTTGCACCGAGGGACATTTTTGTTTTTTTTTTTTGTTTTCCTGGATGAAAAAAGTCCTCAAAGGGAAATGCTTTGCCAATGTGGAAGAGGTGAAACAAAAAACAGCAGAAGCACTAAAAGTCATCAAAATCAATGAGTTCAAAAACTGTTTTGAGCAGTGGGAGAAACATCTTGATAGCTGTGCTGCATCAAATGGAGAGTACTTTGAAGGTGACTGAAGTTTAAACATGTAAGAGTAAGAATAAAAATAGAATTAAAAAAATAAATTCCATTTTTTGGGGTCTCCCCTCATAGTAGGTATTTAATTACTGTTTGCTATCTTTTTGGCAACGAAGCCTAAGAAGGCAGCTCAGGACATGATTTCTGGGGGCCTTAGCTCAGATGAGTTCAAAAACAAGAAGGCAGAAAGGGCAGCTTTGCTGAAAGTTTGGGGGCAGGCAGCACAGCCTAAGTTCTTACAGTATTATTCAGTGTAGGTCTTAAAGTCATTTATTATCTAATTTGAACAGTTGAGAGTCCACTCTGACCCCTGAGCTCTCTAAAGTTTTTCAAGTTTTCTAATTCAGGTGTGATGAAACTGGATTGTCAATGGCTAGTCTTGATTGTAATAGTGTTTCCACTTCACTTGAGCGTTACTCTGAAACTTCCATCATTAATGCTGACATCCGAAACACTGAGGGACAGTGGACTCTGATTCATCTCAGCTGACTGTGGTTGGCATGGATGTGTAGGTGTGTTAATGTTGGCGCATTTTCAATGGGTGCCATAGATTAACCTGAGTTTCATTTATTCAATGAATAATCTGTTAATTAGTTTCTTTGCTTTACTTAGAACCTGGGTGTGTATTCAGTAAACATAAAGATGGGAAAAATTATAAAATCAAAACTATGCTTACATGTTAATTATATCCAGTTGCTATCCCAAGTTCTCATCCTGCTCAAAATCCTCCCTGTATCTTTCTCTATCTCTCTCTTTAAAAAAACAAGAACCTGTCTTTTTAGCCTCCCTTTGTTTGGTATCATGGATAGCAATGATTTAGTGTGCAATGTACTTTGCCCCTGAGATTGGCTCCGTTCTTTCTTCCTTATTCCTGGGCTGCCACTCCTCATCCTAACAATGGTCCTTTATGCCTTTGTGCCAACATCTGACTCTTGTGCTCATGCATTGGATTATTGCCAAGGGCGAAACTCTGAAAACTTTATAGAAGTTCTGATGCCAGTAAAGCTCCAAATGGAAGACCATAATAAGAATACGGTCTTAAATTTCTAGGAGCTGTTTAGTCTCATAATGACAGTGATGCAGTTTTGCTCAATTGCCTCCTTCAGGGGAACGGCCACTGCTCCTCCAGTGAATGATCCCATCTAAATTGCTGGAAGGCTTTGGGAGGAAGGATAACCAACACTTAAGTACTGTTGCTCTTCAGAAAAACACCACTGTTGTGGGTTAAACTGTGTCCCCCAAAACATGTGTTGAATTCCTAACCCTGGTTACCTGTGAATAGGGTCTTTAAAGAAGTAATTAAGTTAAGATGAGGTCACACTGGATGAGGGTGGCCTGTAATCCAATGACCAGTGTCTTTTTTTTTTAAACGCTACATTTTTCCTTTTTTTTTTTTTAAGATTTTATTTATTTATCCTTAGAGGGGAAGGCAAGTAGAGAGAGAGAGAGAAATATCAATGTATGGTTGCCTCTAGTGAGTTCCTTGCTGGGAACTGGCCTGCAACCCAGGCATGTGCCCTGCCTGAGAATTGAACTGTGGTCTTTTGGTTCCCAGGCCTGTGCTCAATCCACTGAGCTACACCAGCTAGGGCTACCAGTGTCTTTATAAGAGGACAAGATACGCCCTGGATGGCGTGGCTCAGTTGGCTGGAGCATGCTCTCACAAAGCAAACGGTTGCCAGCTCCATTCCTGGTCAGGGCTCGTGCTCAGGTTGGGGCTCAATTCGGGCTGGTGCGCTGAGGCAGCTGATTGGTGTTTCTCTCTCACACCCATGTGTCTCTCCCTTCCCCTCTCCTGATGTCTTTCTCCATAAAACTTTTGAATGAGTTTCACATATCACATACATACTTTCCCCCCTTCTTCCCCTGTTATCCTGGGAGGCAGGAGCAGAGCCCTTCTCCCCACAACCCCAAACTATGCGAATCACCTGGCACCCTTCCAGTGGCCCTTTTTTGGGACAGTCTTCTAGATCCTGACTGCCCTCCCCCTTCGCAATGTCCCTGCTCAGTACTGCATTCTCAGGATTGTTCCCATTACTCCCTTTCTTCCTGTTCCATCCTCTCACAATTGCACAGACCCGCCTGGTATCATGTTCCTTCAGAACCTTGAGCTCTGCCAGGAAGCACGTTATCTGGTCTGCTAAGTGAGCCGGGACACTGTATTAAGTGACCATTACTGAGTTAAAGATGTAATGTCTCTCAAGTAATGAATTTGTTTTAACAGAGTCCATCTTTATGCATGACTGGAAGAAAAAATAAGGCCGGCAGTGGAAGTTTCATGATGGGGAGGGTATGGGTGAATGGGAGGGCAGATATCTTGGGGCAAACACACCTGTCATATCCTTCAGGTTATATCACATAGCCAACCGCCTACTGTTCCCTATCTTTGAACTCTGCAGGTGGGAGTTCAAGTATTGTCCCAAGGGCAGGCTCCAGGAAGAAGCGCCCAGGAGCCTAAATTGAGCACGCTGGGATGATTGCCTCTTGAATAGCAAGAGCTTAGAGTCAGTTCATGGTCCACGTGCTGTTTCTATGTTACTTTCTTCATAATTGGACTCCTTTATTTATTTACTTACTTATTCACAACATTGGCCCTCTGTGAGGCGCTTCCCTCCTCCAGATAATCATGTGAATGAGAGCACCCACTCGGGTAACGATGACACACGAAGCCTCCTATTGCAATTCTATCCTAGGTTTCTTTAACTCATCAAACATCTAAGTAAGTAGCTACAAAGTCTGGTTAGTAAACATTTTTGGGGTGTGCATGTATACACACATCTATTCATATATTTTATAGTTATGTGCTCCTAAATCATTTGTCTATAATTTTATACTTTGCATTTTTGACTGATTTGAATGAGCAAATTAATAGATTTCCCCCGGCCCTGCCATTGTATAGACTTGGCCCAATTCAAGGGCAGATGCCCAAAACTAATTACATATCTGTTGTGACCTACCTAGTCTTGCACAACTTTGCATTGTTCACCTCTGTTTTCTGGGGTCTAGGTGATTGAATATCTGTCTTCCCTCACTGAGCACCCACTCAGGAAATAGCTCCATGACTGTAGAGCCTCAGAAACATTTAAGTAACGACAAGCTCCTACTGATTTTCTGCCAGGGTAAATAGCTGTAAGTAATTTTTGAAATAATAATGCTGGACTAAGTGATCATCCTCAGTTAATCAATGTGAAAACATCCTAGAACTTATTCATCCAGAAGGTATCAATCTTGAAGGGAAGGGTTTTTTTCAGGTAAAATGCTAATTTCCTTCTATTTTTGTCACTGCTGACAGCATTCCTGGGGCTACTACAAACAAGCAATTGTTTATTGACAGGTGAAAGTGGTGTCTTCTGTAAGGGAAGAAAAATGTATAACAGCACAGACTCCAGTGCCAGAAGGTTTAAGTTCAAATCCCAGCTCCTCTATTACAGGCACTGCATCCTTGGGCACATTACTTAGCTTCTTTTTCCTTGATGTCCTCATTCATAAAATGGAGTTAATAATAGTACTTAATTATAGGGTTGTTGTGGTGATTAAATGAGCTACTATACACAAAGCTTTTTGCATAGTGTCTAGCAAATAGTAAGCACTCAATAAATGGTAGCTTTTGCTTTTATTAATATTGTGAGTTTTTCTTAATTCCAAGAGACAAGCCATTCAGACTCCCAGTTGAAGCTGAAACCAGGAGCTGAAAAACATTGGTGAATTGCATTCTTGCTGCTGAAAACTCAGGCGGTTTCTAGAAAAGGAAAGTTTATGGCAAAATATATTGAGGGCATAGAAAAGTATGGCAGAGACCAAAATGCACAAGAGCTGACTGGCTGATGAGAACTTGGCAGCCGCAGCAAAAGTTGTTTCTCTTCTATCAGTAAGTAGTAGCCTGAACTGATCTCCATGATTGCTTTTGAGTCTGAGCCTGTGTGTGATGCGTACAAAGCATTATCAAGATCCCTGTTTTAAACAAGATCTTGTTATTTTGTCGGAAGTGACTGGCTTACAAAACATTTGACAAAGTTCAACTTTTTGCTAGTATTGTATATTGTTTAACAGAATGCTAAAGCCAGGCCACCAAATAAAAGGATTATCCAAAAGAGTGATGTTCATTCCAAGTTGGAGCTGGGCTTGGGTCCAGGACAGAAGATGAACCAGAAAAGAGAAAACAAGGTCAGGGCGCAGGAGGCTGGGGCAGGAGGCAGGTCATGCTCAGAAACAAAATTACTGTGGAATGTGTCTTTCTAGGGCAATTAGCTTCAAAAGCCCACATTTGAAAAATTACACAGTCAAGATTACCTTTAAAAATCCCTTTTATCCCTGATGATATAATATAGATGGTTTTGTACATACTTTACATAGTATATGTAATTATGTAAATGTAATAGAATCCATGAAAAATTACGTAGTATGTTAAAAGTACAGATACAAAACATAATTTTACAGCATTTTATAATTAAAACAGAATCTTGACCCTGGGTACTTAAATTCACTTAAGCAAAATGCACCTCTTATATTATTCTTAAAACTGTAGTTAGATCCTTGGCTAATTTTTATTCTCAGGGCTGTGTGTTCCGTCATTTTTTCTTAGCTTGCATACTTTTTTATGCATATTGATACCTAAAGACTAATGCATATTTTCAGGAAAAGGTAGCTGGTAAATGGAGATGTGACGTGTGGATACTTTGTTCTGCAAGGTTTATAATATTATAAGCAGTTGGACAAAGGTGCAAATAGGAAAATAAAACAAGAAATTCTCATATCCATATCCAGTTCTAACTGGGATTGGCAAAGTTGCCCCTTTTTAGGGGATTAGTGGAAAAAATAAAACATGTGTCATCATTTTAAGACAGGTCACCAAAATGAGTGAGTGTCTCAGCTCAATTCTTCTTGGTTGTTTACTTTCCAGGGAGAATAGAGATAGTTTACACAGGAATAGACTTAAATATTGAGTGAGAACCCAAATAAACTGTGGTATGATTGAGAGGATATCAAGGAGCCCCTTTCCCCCCCAATTTGGTTTATAATCAATGTGGAATTTTATTACAGGAGATTCATTTCTTTGGTCAAGTTTAGTCCTACTTTAGAGTGGTGATGAGACAGGATGGTAAGAAGCTAGGAAAATTCCTTGGCAAGTGGAGTAGGGAAACTGAGACAGTGAGCAATTTACAGCCAGATATGAAAGTGCACCTCCCTAGAGATAACATCTAGGTGTCAGTGGTATTTTAGCTCCAGGCCTGAAAAGCAGCAAAACCAGGTGGGCAGCACCAGGACCAGCTGCAATGACTAAAGACTCTGTCACTGACCAATCAGTGGAGACCACAACCCTGAGGTCTCCTGAGCACACCTGAGAAACTGATAAATATTTCCTTGAAACACTTCCCCCACCACCTGCCCCATGACCTTGCCTAAGATTGCTGCCTGCAAGAGTAAGATAAAAGCCTCAAGACCAAAGACCCAGTTCCCCACTCTCCCTCTGGGGAGCACCTTATGCCAGCCACCTCCCCTCTCCTTCCCCCACAGGCATGCATCTCCTAAACTCTAAGGGTCCCCATGAGGCTGGCAACCAGGGGAGAAATGCGCAGCAGGAGCTGGTCCCACACTATTTTTCTGACCCTGTCCCCAAGGCTCTCTTTTCTCTGACTTCCCAGTGAGCTAAAGCAGTCCAGCCTAGGGGTCTCCTGTTGCTTCTTTTATGCTAAGTCCTTCCTTGTTCCACTGTCTCCAGCTTTTAATAAATGGAACTTCAAAGTCACCTGGACTCATGCTGCGAAGTCTTTCCTACATGAAGTGAAGAACCCACACACTACAGCTGGCCCTAGGCAGACCCACCCAGGGCCAGGTCCTATCTGGTAACAGCGAATCTTTAGACTTGCCAGTCATTGTGCTAGAGTTAAGCAAGATAAGCCCTCATTTCTTCTTTATGCGTAATGTTAAGTTATGCATAACTTAACTCCAGTCCATAGTTCCATACGGACTAAAGGAACGTCAGCAGAAGAGATGCCAACCATTTCTAGGCCTGGACTTAAAAACCCTTGCTTCCTCTTCCGAGCTCTCTTTCCTAGCTCGGTGATTGAGACAGCTGTATTAGAAATGATGCCATTACAAGGTGGAAGCAGCTGGAACCCCCAAGACCTCATTGGAGAAAAGCCTCCTAGGAGAACTTTCTACTGGCCTCAGGCTACGCACAAATGACAAATACACCTTTTCGTTGTTAAGCCTTTGGGATTTTGGGGTTGTTGGTTATAGTAGCCAAGGTTATCCTAATACAGACATTTATATCAGAAGTGAAATACTGCCATTAAAAAGCTAAAACAAATGTTTGCTTGAAAAAGTTGTTTCTAAAGCCTAAACAGGAAAGGTTTTTTTTTGTTTTTTTGTTTTTAGTTGAATCAAGTAACTCAAGGCAAAGATTGCATTAAGGGTGTGTGCTTCCCTTAGCTAACTATCAGCTAATTCTTGCTGATAAGGAAGATTTACCTGCCTCACCCTTGAGGTTGCCCTTAGCCTCAAGACAACCGTCATTAAATTGGAGGAGAGCCTCTCGAGGTGAGGAAACAGTAACAAAGCTCATTTCTCAACCTATCTCAGAAAGAAAGTTGCAAGTGTTTACCTGCTGGTGGTTAATGCATTGGAAGCCTAGTAAATTGTTGAGCCAAATGTATTGCCAAAGAAACAGTGAATCCTGACTAAAAAAAATTCTTGACTGTTTGAATTTGAAGGATTTCTGGGGCCCTGGGGCAGATGCTGTCATTGTACTGTTCTATTTCCTTAAGGACACATCCTGTGCCTGTACCTCCCTGCTTTTGGGGACTTCATTGCCTGTGGGCCTGCTTGGAATTAGCAGTGCCTCCAGAGTGCCCTAAAATCCGCAGGGGAGTGGTGGTGGTGGTGGTGGTGGTGGTGTGTGTGTGGTGGTGGGGGGCTAGAGTTTGTGCACCACTCATGGAAACTGTGTTCCATAAAGTCCCACAGAGGCTCCCCCAGAAGTTCTGAGCTCCGATTTCTCTAATAAAATCCCTCTAGTGATAGCCTATTCACGAATGCTCCCGTTACCAGCTCTCCTTCCTTCCACGCCTTACCACTCCATTACTCACAGTGCTTCTGAAGATCACTCCTCAGACAAAGTGCTTGCACCTAAAACCTTGTTCTGGGTCTTGTTTTGGGGGGACACATTAAGACAGGTCTCCACCTTTCATGGGGAGCGGTCAGGGCTTCACATGCTCTACAGCCTCCAAAGAGGCCACGCTCTGAAACATCACCATCTGATGTCACCAAGCAGGACGATGGGCGCAAACAGATCTCCCAGAAAGTGGAATCGGGGTCCATGGAGAATGACTGACAAAGGAGTTTCTCCCAGTGAACAGAATCGAAGCCAAATTATGGAATTGCCCCCTCTGTCCAGCGTAACTTTGGAACTGGAAAGGACCACCAACTACTTTGTAACTTCTCTTCTTCCTCTTTCTAAATGGGAGTGTTTATCACAGGTATCCTGCCCCTGTCACGCCACTGCAGAGGGCAGGGCTGTCAAACTCTTCATTTTCAACGGGTGCCAGATCAGCCTTGAGGTTGCCTTCAAAGGGCCGAATATAATTCCAAATTTTTAACGGTTAAGGAGTAACTACATTTATACAGTCCTAAAATTATTTCAGCCCTTTGAAGGCAACCATGAGACTGACATGGCCCCTGGTGGAAATGAGTTTGACACCCCTGGTATAGGGGATGTGCACAGGAAAAACAGAAAACTTGTCTTTTTGGTTCATACATAGCAGCAGCTAGATTCGTCATATCCAGCTTGGGGAAGAGGACTGTGCTTTGCCCAGAGACACAGAATTTTACTTTTGATGCAATGACCAGAAGATATTGTGGGGAGACAATTGAAATGAGTATTTGATGACCAGAGGGGAGATTAGTGTAACAGACTCACTGGATGCTCATCAATCCTATTTCATTCTCCTGAGCATAAGTTCATTTTAAAACTTCCCTTGAAGTTATTTATGGGCCATGGAATGACAGCAAGTGTAATGTTTGCAACTTTCAGCCTGGCCATAAAATCTCCCATACCATTGTCTGTGCCCTTTCTTCCCTTTTCTTGGTGAAAATGGAGGACACCCGAGGAAGATGGTGGCATAACAAAGATGAAAGATCTTTCCCTGAGTCGCTCTCAGAGGAGACTTGCTCAGGGAAGTTCATTGTGATGTGAGCAGCAAGTAAACCTGTATTTTGTTAAGCCACTGAGATTTTTTTGAATTGTTTGTTCCCATTGCTAGCATAACTCATGAAGAGTCATAGAGGCATACATATGAATGTAGTTGTTCTTCTCTTGTGCTAAGATCCACTTAGAACATGCTTTGGTGAAAGAGAAGGCAGCTAGATCATCATGGATCAGTGACAGTTGGCAAGGGCTGGACTGCTTCTGACAGAAATCCGAAGATGGCCCTGACCAGCATGGCTCAGTTGGTTGCGTGTTGTCCCACCAAGAGAAAAGTTGCCAGTTGGATTCCTGGTCAGAGCACCTGCCTGGGTTGCCGACCTAGTCTCTGGATTGATGTTCCTCTCACATATCAGTGTTTCTCCGACTCTCTCCCTTCCTTCCCTAAATAAAATATTTTCTTAAAAGAAAGCAAGAAAGACAGAAAAGTAAAGAAACCATAAGATGCCAAAAATAGCCCATACTTTTTTTCATGGACATGACTCTTGGTTTTCCACTGTATTCTATAGCATTTGCATGGTATTTGAGTGTGAGCATGTGTGTGCACATGTGTGGCTGTTTGTGCACTCACAGTGCCTACATACATGAGGAGGACACAGGGCCAGCCTCAGGTGGTATTGTAGAGCATCTGACCTGCTTTCTTACCTCTCCTTGCAGTGGCCCCTCCGTATTCTGCTTATGTGCCCAACCAGTCCCTTCTTGTCTCCCACTCAAAACTTTGCTGTTTGTCATTCACAGTTCCAAGCACACATAGCTAGGGTTGTTCTGCAGAATCAGGCTGTCTGGGCAAACTCTGCAAAGAAACAAAGAACTCACAGATAAGTAAGGATCATGCTAGGTCAAGGGTTCATCTCCTTCCCAGCTTGCTATCAGCTAAAATGTGCCTTTTTCTAGAAACATTTACATTTCAATTGCAACTTCCAGAGGACTTCTACTGGCTCAAGGAAATCTTTTTCACGCTCCCAAAAAATTATTTTTATAGGTAATACATTCGCATGGATCAAAAGAAAAATAATACACACTGAGAAGAATTTGTATACATTCTGTATCACCTCCTCGGCCACCTGCAAGTAAACACTTTTACTAGGCTTTTATGTAAAAATCAAGCTTTAATGACAAAATTCTCAATAGCAGGTGGGAAATATTTTAAGACAGGAAATGTTCTCTTCAAATTACATACTTTTATAGTGTTTTGGCCTTCTATTGCAACTATTGCAAAATGGTCCTAAAATTGAGAAATAAACATTGAAAAATTGTTTCAACCCAGCACCCCACCACCAACCAAGGAACATACCATTAGATTTCCATACTGTCAGATTGAAATGGTTTAATTTAAGTTCCTTGTTGCTGAGATAAACATCCAAATATTCACTTATAGCAAATTTTAATTCTGAGCAATGGTAATCTGTAACGCGTTACAAAGATTTCGTATTTATCTTATCCCTTCTCTTCAGACACGTTTCCTATCCTTCTGCTGGTATCCAAGAACAAACATGCTGTAACAATCATACAGGTAATAATATCACAGCCCTGCTGTGTTTCCCCAGTGCGAGTGCAATCAGCTGCACCAGACATCCTAAATTTCTTTCCTATAGATTTTCCTATTACTTTTCTCTATGGCAACAGCCCCAGAAATTTAACCCCCTTTCTATTTAGAAAAACCAATTTGATTTGAATATAAAACATTGAATAAATTTAGTCTTAAAGATATTTTTGATATTCTTTCTGTTTTTGAATTTTATTTCTTGTGACAGTTACATTCAAAATTATAAGCAGAAAAAAACGAAAATGAAGTTCTGGATGTTAAATATTAACCATGTGTTTGGGATGGTTGGAGGGGAGGTAAGCAACTCATGGCTTTTGGATCTATATAACAGCAGATGTAGAGATCAAAAAGGGAAAATTAGGAGTATGAATGTAGGAAAAATACTTTGAAGTGTAAGTGTTTTTTTTTTAACCAGAGGAAACCAATTTTCCCAATTTACTCACACAACGCTGGGACGGAGAAACCCTCTGCGTGCGTTAGCTGACGCTGAAACGTTGGTAAACAGACTAACAGATGGGAGAGTGTGCTGTTAGTTTTTTGCCTTCTCATTGTGATTTATTATGTGAAGAAAATGCAAACAACAACAACAAACAAACAAAAACAAAAACAGAATTTGGGAAGGTGGCTTGGGACTACTTAGAATTCTGAGTAAAAGGACAAATGGAGCATTTTGAATAACTGAGTATGTCTCTACAAGCATGCCATCAATTAATCAGCCTTTTGAAATCTCCGATACTTCATACTTTAAGTATATCATGGAAGTCATAGAAGTGGGTTTATACAATTTCTTTTGGTCTGAATGAGAAAATAAAATTTATTTATGGTTTATCATAAGCTATACATTGCCCTTCATATGAACTATATATAACCCTTTATATAGTTAAAAACTATATAACTATATAAGTATTGATATAACTAGTTATAACTATTGTCCAACATTTTAGTGATTTTACTATTGCCTTTATTTAATGAGTAATAATTACTGCCTGGAGATCTTTAAAGGTTGCCTGACCTAAGAAACTCTAGGAAGTCTTAGGGCAAGAGTATCATGTGGTTGTGTTTTTTTTTTACCCTTTTTCTTTTTGTTTTTTATTTTTTTAAGAGCTTTCAGGATCATCTGTTTCCTCTGGCTTTTCATGAACGACTGTGGACAATTTTGCCTCTTCCTTTGGTATATATGTTCTGATGATCTCAGTGAACATGTTGGACTCCGTGAATTTGCTCCCATATGGAACAAGTTAGCAGCTATTTAATTTCTAAAAATGTTTATGAAGTCCACAGCCATGGTTATTTTTAGAGAGGCCTATTCAGATCTTTGCCAGACAGTTATTTCAGGGCTCCAGAGATTCTGCATGAAACTACCCTAGAAAACACCACCTTAAATCTATACTCAGTTACTTAAAGATTAGTAAAAAATTATTCATTCCTTGTCTTATTCACATTAATTCTCTTTTAGTAGGAGTTAGTTTGTACTTAACCACATGACAAACAATTTTTTTTAATTAAAAGATTTGTCTTTAAGCTTATTTGGTTTTATAATCAATGAATGAACTATATTCACAACTGACCAAAAAAATGTTAATGATAGTTTTAGGAATCATGCAAGCCCTTAGATAAACTTACAAAAAAGGAGTAATTTGAAATTGCTTTTTAGCATGTAAACTGAGCCTTAGAGAAAATATTTCACTTCTGTTGTTTCCAGGTTCCCAATATCATGGTTCTTAGGTGATTTAATTTTGCTTCTTGGCCTTTTAGCGTAGAGTTACCCATTTATTCAAGGATTTGGCACTTTTTAGTATTCAGCTTTCATTACTCCATCTGAAAGCTTCTTGTGACTGAATGTTGAACACTCACAAAATCTGAGAGGTATTTAAATGTGAAAATGAATTCTTATAATTAGATTCACTTTTTAATAAAGGATGCAAAGTACTGTTTCTTGTTCTCAATAAAATTTAGGGGATGAAGTTAAGAAAAATGTAAAAGTAAATGCATCTGTTTCTGCCTATTTCAAGTAATCTGTATCTCTCTTAAATTGTTCGTATTTGATAATGTTTTCCCCATTACATGATTACTTAGTTGTAGCTGTAAGGGAATGTTTAAATTACAAAAATGTCAGTCTGGTGGTGTTAGAGAAACATGTTGTGGGCGACACTTATCTCTGGGTAGCAACGCAGGGTAAAACAATCGTGGAAAGCGGAAATGCCATGAGACGGGAAGTGGGAAAGGAAAGTGATTCATGTAAGGAAGTATAATTTGGCTGCCGATAAGTTTGGAGTTGGTAAGGACCATAATGATTTTTTTACAAACAGCCCTTGTTGTGGAAGACATCATAGGCAAAATAGTAAAATGCAAGTTTTTTTTCTTTTTCATTTTAGTTGGTATGGATTCAATGGAGATTTTTTTCTTAAAACATTAATTTTAAACTAAAATGAATTTGTCAGCTTGAGGAACCAGTCTTTCTCTCTAAGATGAAAAATAATTTTGTTTTGATTTATGCATTTAATATTTCACACTGGAAATGTAAAACTACAGCAGTTATTTTATAGTGACTGAGATCAGGAAATATGGAGGTAATTCATTATATTTATTATTTTTCTTTATAAAACTATAAATCAATGTTATTGAAAATTAAATGTATAGTCTACTGTGAGGGCACTTTTGAGGTTTAACAGTACTTTCCATAAGACTTTCTAGGGTCTGACAGAAGCTTGAATTATTCATAAGAGCCTTGGATTTTCCTTCAACCTAATCAAATTAATAAAACAATTTCAATTCCAGAAGCTATTAATGCTTTGTGAAGAGAGCAAAAAGCATAAATTTATCTTCAGTTTCTCTCTGAATTTTGTATACTTCTGGGAATCACCAAGATCACAAAAGGAGATTTTTTAAAAGGCAGAGTACCAAGCGTTATCATTGTTACTTTGCTAGTATAATAATACAGTAATGTGATCATTTTTCTTCTTGCATCATCAGTGCATTTCTAAGAAAGACTATTATTTGTGGTCCCCTGAAGGGTCTTTTGAACTCCCTTTTTAAGGAAAAAA
>PVKM010014828.1:0-28575 GCA_004027735.1 Carollia perspicillata | reverse complement strand
TGTAGGTCCTGGCCTTTCTTGACTTGGAATACTTCTTTCCAGCCCCTTCTTGCCTGTAAGGTTTCTTTTGAGAAGTCCTCTGATAGTCCTATGGGAATTCCTTTGTAGGTAACTCTCTCCTTTCCTCTTGCAAGGCAGCGTCATTCTTTTCCTAGAAAGTTTATTTTGTGTTGCCTGCCTTTGTAAACCTTTAAATGCTTTTTTGACATAAATTCCGTAGTATTGTTTAAGCCATATCTTAAATCTTTTTTTAGAGTCTACTCTTAGAAGAAAACAATATTTGATATGAAGAGTGTTTTGCTCTATTAAAGATCAATAACGAAGACAGAGAACACTGAAATAACTTGAAACTTTTAAGATCTAGGGTGACATATTGATATGTACATTTAAAAATATACAATGGGGGGAGTGGGGAAGAATTTTCAGGAACATGCGTAAAGGACACATGGACAAAACCAAAGGGGAGTAGGATCAAGGGTGAAAAGTGAGGATGGCGGCAGGGGGCAGTGGTAGGGGGAAAATGGAGACAACTGTACTTGAACAGCAATAAAAAAATGTGAAAAGAATAAAGAAATCAGAAAAATACAAATTAAAATGTACAAAACAAACATGTCATAAAAAAATTAAACGTGAAGACATCTCAGAAAAAACTACAAGTATAATACCGACAAAAATCTAACTTGATATAATAATAGACTAGTGGGAACTATTATGTCTATTAATATATAATTATATATACTACATATAGCATATAACTATGTCTAAGTATCTAATTTTATATCTAGTATTTTATATTTCCTATTTTATAAAGTAATCATTAAAATTAATTATGAACAGTGGTACCCCTACCCTCTTCCTACTCTACCTTGTTTCTCAGGAGTAAGCACTTTCATTTCTTCTGTCTTTCTTTTGGAATAATATTCTTGTGCTAGTTCTCCAGCCATCATTTCTGTCATTGACTCTTTCTTGGCATGAAAGATGAAATTTATCTCCATGCTGGGGGCAAGTATTTTTTCTCATGATTTAGTTCCTGGTTTAAAGTGTCCTTCTGTATCTGTAGGTAATGGGTTAACTTCGTATTTCATGTTCCATCACGCACAGATGCTCTGCTCGATGCTCCACTTTGTAAAGTATGTATAGAATCTCCCCCATCCAAGCCCCTGAGAGCTCTTTCCATAATTGTGTATAAATATTGTCCATGAAAGATCCAGGAGTAAGTATGATTCCATTTTACCTCTGCTACTGCTTCCCTTTCCCCTGAAGTTTCTAATTGTTCTGTTTTATGTACCATTTAAAGTAAATATACTGCCTACCTTTTATTCACCTCTCTATCTAATTGCGTGCTTTGTTTCCTCAGAGACCTTCCTCCACCATTCTGTGTTTAGTTTTGATCTGTATCTGTACTCTCTACAGATTCCCTTATTCCTGGGTTCTGTGTTCTTTTCTGTCCCTTTTGTTGCCCCCCCTCCCCCCCGCTTTGCTGCAAAGCATTCAAGTGGTTGGAGTTGGGGCCGGAGATTTCCAGGTGAGGCTGCTTCTGTTGGTCAGGGAGGCACACTCTACGTGGCCTTGCCCTCAGATGAGTACTGTCCAATAGAAATATGGTGCCGGCCAAATCCATCCTTTTAAAGTTTTTGGTAGTCATATTAAAAACATCAAATAAACAGGTGAATTAATTTTTATCATTTTTTTCATCTAACCCAACATATGCAGACAAATAGCATATCAATACGCAGTCAATATTTTTAAATTATTCAGAACATATTATCATTCTTTTATTATTATTGTTTTATTTTAATTGATGTTCAAGTACAGTTTTCTGTCTTTTACTCCCATCCCAGTCCATGCCCCCGCCAGTGCTCCCCACCTCCCTCCCATTTTCACCCCCCTAACTTTTTGTCCATGAGTCCTTTATACTTGTTCCTGTAATCCCGTCCCCTTTTCCCCTGACATTCCCTCCCCTCTCCCCTCTGGTTAGTGTCAGCCTGTTTTCTATTTCAATGTCTTTGGTTATATTTTGCTAGCTTGTTTTGTTGTTTAGGTTCCTGTTAAAGGTGAGATCATAATGGTATTTGTCTTTCACTGCCTGGCTTATTTCGCTCGGCATAATGGTTTCCAGTTCCATCTATGCTGTTGCAAAGGGTAGGAGCTCCTTCTTTCTTTCTGCTGCATAGAATTCCATTGTGTAAGTGTACCATAGTTTTTTGATCCATTCATTTACTGTTGGGCATCTAGGTTGCTTCCAACACTTGGCTATTGTAAATTGTGCTGCTATGAACATTGGGGTGCACAGGTTCTTTTGGAATGGTGTTTCAGGGTTCTTGGGATATAATCCTAGCAGTGGAATTGCAGAGTCAAAAGGCAGATCCATTTTTAGTTTTCTTAGAAAATTCCATACTGTTTTCCATAGTGGTTGTACCAGTCTATAATCCCACCAACAGTGAACTAGGGTCCCCTTTTCTCCACAACCTCTCCAATACTTGTTGTTTGTTGCTTTGTTTATGATGGCCATTCTGACTGGTGTAAAGTGGTATCTCACTGTGGTTTTAATTTGCATTTCTCTGATAGCTAGCGATATTGAGCATCTTTTCATGTGTCTCTGAATCCTCTGTATGTCCTCCTTGGAGAAGTGTCTGTTCAAGTTTTTTGCCCACTTTTTAATTAGGTTGCTTGTCTTCTTAGAGTGGAGACATGTAAGTTCTTTGTATATTTTGGAGATTTAACCCTTGTCTGAGGTATCATTGGCAAATATGTTTTCCCATATAGTTGGTTCTCTTTTTATTTTGGTTGGTTCTCTGTTTTCTTTAACCATGCAGATATTATCATTCTTTTTCATACCAAATCTTTGAAATCTGGTACATATTTTACTCTTTATAGCATAGTCATATTTCATAATATTGACCATCCCCTGTGCGACAAGGTGTCACTGCATCGGGCAGTATAGCCTGAGGGGACCTCTTGTGTATAGGTGCACCAAGACATGTACACAAAAATGTGCATGGTAATGATGCTCCAAATGGTAAAATGTACATGCCTGTTGACAGAGTGAATTAATAAATTGTGGTAGGTAAATTGTATTGCTATATAGGATTGAAACTACAACCTCACACTGCCACAGGGATAAATGTTAGAAACTTAAATTTTAGTTAAAAAATGAATTGCATAAAAGTATACTATTATGATATCATTTTGTAAAGCTCAAAGACATACAAAAGCTAAACATAATATTCCTTTGGAATATATACATATATATGATACTAGACTTATCAGGGGGATCACTTTGAATGTTATATAAATTTCTAACCATGATACAGTATACCTGAAATAATTAATAGGTGCTCAATGAATGTTTATTGAATGCCCTTTTATTTTTCAAGATTTAAAAAAATCATACCCTTAGTTCTTTTCGTAAATTTCAAATTCATGTAAACTGAGGGACTTCCATCAGTTTTATGAAATTTTCAATTTCTGAATTACATTCAACTGCATTAATCAAAATCAAACAAAAATTTCACTTACCCTCTTTTTCAAGAACTCAAACCCAGAATCACTGCTTGGAATACATAACCTCTCTGCATATAGCTGTGACTCTATAGAAACTAAGCTGGCATTTAAGTTTTAATGAAACCTGAAATTGGGCAAACTCGCATGGCTTCAGGCCTAGGCGAGAGCTGTGCCTGGCAGTCTGCGCACGATGTGTAAAGCAGCATTTCACTAGCGCTTCCAGACAGCGCTGGCCTTCCCTGGAAGTGTGTTTGCGTGTGCAGAGTTACAGCTGAGGGATTCCCGAGTTGGTGCAATATATGTGTTTATGCATCAAAAATGTAGGTAGGACAAACGTGCTTAATAGGTCAAGTAAATTTCCTATAATACTGTTGTTTGTATATATTACTTATCGTAGACTTAGGTTATTGTTAAATATTTTATTTTCCATTCAGCATTTTCGGTACTATTTGGCATTGTTTTTCCCTGACACATAGTACATTTAAAACCAACTCCATGTCCACGAGTCCTTTTTCCTTTTTTGCTTGATTCCTCCATGCACTAACCTTCCACCTCCCCACTGGAGTTGTCAGCCTGCTATCTATGAATCTGTCCCTATTTTGCTCATTAGTTCCGTCTGTTCTTTAGATTCCACATGAGTGAAATCACATGGTACTTGTCTTTCTCTGACTGGCTTATTTCACTTAGCATCATGTTCTCCAGGTGCATCCATGCTGTTGCAAAAGGTAAAATTTTCTTCTTTTTTTTTACTGCCACATAGTATTCCACTGTGTAAATGTCCCATAGTTGTTTTATCCACCCATCTACCAATGGACACTTGGGCTGCTTCCATGTCTTGATAATGGACAACAGTGTAGTGATTGTGGGTTTGTGGGGGTATAAGGAGGCTAAATGTTACTGGAAAAATATAATAAAACTTTTAAATATAATAAATAAAAAAATAAAACCAACTCAAAATGCTTTCCACATAGAAAATGCTTTATATTAACAGATACTTGGTATGAAATATAGATGGTCTTGCTCAGACATATTGAAATTGCAGTGCTGGTCAGCAGGGAGGAGCAACATAAATAACAATGATGATTTTTATACCAAGAATCTACAAATCTGAACATGGAGGATTAGTGAAGCTTTGAGGCTGGCACAAATCCAGATCCACTTTGGGCTGAGTTGAAGTCCATTAAGTCTCGTCTAGGACCTGAGTTACGTACGCATCACGGGTCTCTAAGGAGAAAGGACACTCACATTCAGAAATTGCAAACTCTGCCTTGAATGGAGTTAGCAGTTATATTTCATTCATTCATGAGACTCTATATATTGGGACCTAATAAATATCTGTCTATTGAGTTAAATTCCCAATTTCAATAATCAATTAGTTACTAAAATAAAAGCAACAGCACGAATTTGCTTTTTGTAATTCAAAGATGTTTGCTTGAAATTTCTTTGAAAAAATGTACCGACAGTTGTGCAGGGCATTTTCACCCAAAACATTAGATCAAAGACCAACACCTTCACCACTTATCTTCAAACTAAAAAACTAAAAACCATTTAAAAAGAAAGAAAGATAAAAAATTTTTGTGCTACAAATTATTTTTTTCTTGAGGCACCACACGTGTGTGTATGTATACATTTATGTGCATATACAATGCAATAATAAATTTAGAAAAATGACATAGAAACATAAAGAGCCTAGATCCTCAAAGTAATTTAAAGTTAGTAACTTCCCTACCAATATATTATATATGATGTACTTTTTAGGGTTTTTGTTTGTCCTTTTTTATACCTGAATATTTAATAAATCAATACATGAATGACACGCAGAAGAGTGCCTATTTAAAATGGCACTTGTTTCTCAAGAAAACTTGCCAATAATTGGAACATCTGTGTCTATTGGGTTAAGAGAGAAGAAATTTTGTAGTCATTCTAAGGTATAACACAACATAGCATCAAAAATTATAAAACAGAACTTCAGAGTACTGATAAAATTTCAGATTTAAGCATTTTTAGTTTGTGTGGCAATATAGAGTTGTGCTCCACAGATATCCAACCCTCATTTCCTTTTCTGTCTCATGCCAAGTATTTTGGTTGCACCATCCTCAAATATCAATTTGGAAAAATATGTCTGTCAAGAGCTCATTTTCCCATCAATTTAAGCTACTACTATAAGATTGTTGCAAAGTACAGATGGCCTCAAAGATTGCATTGACAACATAGCACTGTGCCAGGTGCTTTCTAAATGTATAGCAGAGCAAGAAGATTTTTCTAAGCCGAGACATTACATATTTTTCAATGAAGATCAGGAAATTATTCAGCTGATTATGGAAATACTGTCCATCAGTCTTTTAGGACATAATATGCTTTCCAATAAAAAAGAAATTCAAGAAGAGATCTCCGTGAATGGGAAGAATGTTCTTCAAGCGCCCCCAGCCTCCGTGAGCTCCCTTCCCACAAGGTGCAGCCAACATGCGCGGACGCTGACAGTTCGGAAAACCATAGTTCTGCAGCGATGGCAGCCATCTGAAACTTACTCCACTGGCTCATTTACCAAATTCATTAAAAACTTCAGACACCTATTTATATAGGTGCCGAAAAAGATTCAATGTAATTATATAGTTGTAAACCAAGGTAACAACCAGTGCAGCAACTATGTAAATCACGTTTTATCAGCTTTCAGAGTATTTACCACTATGTTTTAAAAAGTCTTTGCAAAATGGAACATTTATAAATTGTATTAGTTCCCTCAGAAACTAATTTTAATCTTGTGCATCATAATAAATATAAATTGTATGAAGTATTATATTTAAATATTTAAAGCTACCTTTTAATGAAATTCTCAGAAAGGTAATTTTGAAAAAGTGTTCACGACAACTCTACATCAATTTCTGTATTTTCCATGTGACTGATAGATAAGAAAAGGAAATGGTCTATTTTAAAATACACTGAAGTTTATCAAAAACGAGCCCTACAGAAACATGTCCAGAAGTGAATGACAATTTAGAGAAAAGACCTCAGGACCTGAGGACAGCAGAGACTGACTTCTATTCTCACATGCTGCAATATTTCGAACAAGCTTTTAAACATCTCCAAACTTCAGATATCTATCTCATCTATGAACTGAAGATTGTGGACAGAATTCTGTCTAAAATTCTATAAGCAAGAACATTCGATGATCTCACCCTGAAAAGGAACGGAGCCTTGTTTGGTTCCTTTTTCTCTCATTAAACCCAAATTACAGATCACCAATCATACCCCAGATTCTCAAAATGATTTTTACATACTGTTGCATATTATATTCTTAACATTTTGTTGACTTTAGATAACTTGACATGTAAAAATTTTAGCAAACATTAGTCCTTTTTGCTTGAGGAGTGTGTGTGTGTATGTGTGTTTGTGCCTAGAATGTAGCTTGCATAATTGTAATCAAAGTGGACCTCCTACATTTTATGTTCCACATTTTTAGATTTAACATTATCTTATAAGCCTATTTCCAGGTATAAGAATAAAACTAGATTACATACATGAAAATAATATTTGGACTCAATGTGTATTTCGGAGTTTAGGTATTTTCCTCCATTTGAAATCAATTCCCTCAAATCAGGGATTTTTTGCTATTCTTTGTATCATCTCTAGAATCCAGCAGGGAGCTAACATACTGACACTCAATAAAAATAATAACCAATTAAAGCTAACATTTTTTCAGCTCATATCAGATGTTGAACTAATTGTTTTGAATATGGCATTTATTTAGTAATCATAAGCAATTTTTCATAAAAAATTGTATCATCTAATTGTTTAAATGAGACAAATAGGGCTCAGAGAACTTTAAATAACTATCTCAGTTTACCCAGTTTGTAAAAGGTGGCACTGG
This sequence comes from Carollia perspicillata, assembly GCA_004027735.1. Lineage (NCBI taxonomy): Eukaryota > Metazoa > Chordata > Mammalia > Chiroptera > Phyllostomidae > Carollia > Carollia perspicillata. Next base: position 21,203 of record PVKM010014828.1, on the reverse strand, counting down.
CTTTATAATACAAACAGCAAGCTCTTAACAATCTCACACTACACTTTAGTTCTTTTTTTTAACATCTGTATATTAAATGACCTTTACCCTTTTGACAGTCTATAATTTTTTAAGCTATTTCTACATGGATGGACAATCAGCTTTTTAGGTTGTCAACATTACATGTAATGCTGCTGCTAAATACTGATAAGATCCTTTTGTGTATGTATGGATGAATTATTCTCATCCTCAGAGAATGGAATTCAACATACAATATAGATAAACTTTGAGGACAGTCAGGTAAGACAAGCGCCAAAGGAAAATTACCATAAAACTGCACTCATATGAGGCACATAGAGTAGTCAAATTCATAGAGAAGGGAAATAGAATGGGAGTTGCTAGGGGCTGGAGGGAGAAAGAATGGGAAACTCTAATGGTGTAGAGTTTCAGTTTGGGAAGTTCAAGTTTCTGAAGATGATTGTGGTGGTTGCACAACAGTATGAAATAAGTAATGTCACTGAACTCAACACGTAAAAGTGCTTCAAATGGAAAATATATATTTAAGTACAATAAAATAGAACTGAATCTACATCAAATGAAATAAATGCTATTAAAATTATTGATTGCTATTTAATATTTCTAGATTGCCTTTTTATTGTTATTGTTTTTAAAAAGCACCATCACTGCAACAGATTTTCAAAAATTACCCTGTGTTTCAGGATCAAATGTATTGATATGTTTAATTATAGACCTGAGTAAATATAACTCTTAATGGTTGTTATACGCTAGCCAACTTGCCTTGAAACATGATGAACCCCAGTGACATAAGCAATAGTGTTGTGAGGGGGTGGCATAGGAGGCAGAGCTGAGATTGAGGACATTTTTCTGTGTATAGGGCTGGTCTCAGAGTTGGTGGTGATACCATATCGTTTCTCAAGGAGTATGGCGAATTAAGGTTTGTTTTAGACCAAGATCAGTATGCAAAGAGAGCCAAACCAGTGGGCAGGGCATGGTCATAGTTGGAAACCGAAACTCAATTCAGATAGAACAGCTAATCGTGTTCTATACAAAGAAGTATCTAACTCATACAGAATAATATTGAATGCCAAATGTAATTTAAAAAATTACAAAAGAGCCAAAAAAGTAATAAAGTAAATACAGAAAAAGAAAGAAAGAGAAAGAAAGAAAGAAAGAAAGAAAGAAAGAAAGAAAGAAAGAAAGAAAGAAAGAAAGAAAGAAAGAAAGAGTTGTAGAAGAGAGACCTGAAGTAGGCTAGCTTTGCTAAATTAAATGTATAAAATGAAAACTATCAAATTGCACCTTAAATTAATGCTATGTTAAATAAAACATTAACAAGTGTTTTTTAAAAGTATCCATCTTTTCATATGTGTATTGGCCATCTGTATGTCCTTTTTGGAGAAGTGTTGATTCAGATCCTTTGCCCATTTTTTAATTGGGTTGTTTGTTTTTTGCTATTGAGTTTTGTAAGTACTTTATAAATTTTGGATATTAACCCCTAATCAGATGTATCAGTGAATATGTTCTCCCATTCTGTGGGTTGTCTGTTTATTTTGTTGATGATTTCCTTTACTATGCAAAATCTTTAGTTTGATGTAGTCCCATTTGTTTATTTTTTTCCTTTTATTTCCCTTGCCTGGGGAGATATATCTGATAAAAAAATTGCTGCATATCACTAATCATCAGAGAAGTGCAAATTAAAACCACAGGAAGATATCATCTCACACCTGTGAGAATGGCTATCATCAATAAATCAACAAAAAACAAGTGCTGGTGAGTATGTGGAGAGAGGGGAATCCTTTTGTACTGTTGATGGGAATGAACAGTCACTGTGGAAAGCAGTATGGAAATACCTCAAAGAATTAAAAATGTATCTGCCCTCTGATATAATTGTCCCACTTCTGGAAATATATCCAAAGGAACCCAAAACTCTAACTAGAGAGAACATAAGCACCCCTATGTTCATTGCAGCATTATTTCCAATCACCAAGATGTGGAAGCAGTCCAAGCTTCCATCAACAGAGGAATGGATAAAACCACTATGGGACATTTACACAATGGAATACTATGCAGCAGAAAGAAAGAAGGAGTTCCTACTCTTCACAACAGCATGGATGGACCTGGAGAACATTATGCTAAGTGAAATAAGCCAGTCAGAAAAAGACAAATACTATATGATTTCACTTATATGTGGAATCTAATGAACAAACTGAACTAACAAGCAAAACAGAGACAGACTCATAGATGGAGAGCAGATGACAGCTATTGAGGGCGGTGTAGAATTAGGGGTGGAGTAAAAAGGGAAAAATGACTACAACAGTGTGTGATTGCTGAGGGGAGGGGAGTATAGGGGACTAAACAGTAATGGAAAAAATACAATAAAAATTAAATCAAAAACTAAAAATTAATTTTTTAAAAAGTATGTAGCAAATGACAGCAAGGTTAAGGAGCCATTTCTATGGAAGGAGTAGAAACTTGCATGCTCTCAAATCCTCATCTGTGGGGAAATTAAATGTACTTAGATTTCTCTTATGTACTGGATTGCTCCCAAGCAATTGCAAGATACCTAGTACAAGCCTCTTTGGTACCCAGCACAGATCTCCAGAAAGTTAGACTCCAAGACAGAGAGATAAATTTCAGATATATTAAACTAGTATATTCATACCTATTCACTATTTACCTGTGTGAGGGCTTTCTCAATAACTTGATCTACAATTTGAAAAATCTTTTTTTTACCCCAGCCATAGGTAGTGAGGAATGAATCTTCCAATTAAGTGAATTATCTTCCTTCTGGACTTCTGAAATTTATTGGAGATAGTTAACTTTTAGCAAATATGTAGCAGAAAAGGCAACATCATATAGTGGAGAGAACTTGACTATAATGCAACATAGTTTTTTTGAGAATAACTGTAGCTGAGCTATTTCATCATGAGTATTGACCATTAGATGAGTTAATTCCTAAAATACTTTTTTAATTGTAAAATTATGTGATTTAGAAATTGGTGATTAGAGTTACAAGTAGATGGAAAATTGTCAGTTTGTTTTTTATTGCACTATTATGTATATTCAGTTAAAATGAAAATGTTAAATATAAACCACAGGATATAAAAATTAGGTTCAATAGAATTTAAATTAGGTTTAAGGAGAAACCAAATATCCAAATTTTAAGAAATAATTTGAATATAGTATATAAAAAGAAATTTTAAATTACTGTTTTTAAATAATAAGCATGGGAATGAATTATTTTATTTCTCACATAAATTGAAAACTTTGGGTTAATATGTTAATTACTTCACAGTGTTAATTCCCTTTAATCAAAAACATTGTGAAGGGCATGATACGTGCCTGACTCTATGCTAAATGTTGAGGATCTGAAGGTAAAGCAAGGCACCTGGTTTTCCCTCAATGTCATGGTCAGGGAGGAAAGGAGACTACGACAGGAGCACTTCAGAAGACCCTGAACCCTGCCTGGTGTCACTGGCTACGGATTTTTTCCTCTGGCAAGTGACCCTTGAGAATGGAGCCTTTCCCCAGTAGGGAAGGCCCAGGAAAGTCAGCCCAGACATAGGAACAGTAGAAAAAGAAAACATAGGGGATTGGAAACACACTCCTCCGTTAGTGAAATAGAATTATTTATGAAGTATAGATTTTTAAAAAAAGTAGTAGAAAATAGGCCAGAAGCTATGAGTGGGAGATAAAGAAGGCCTAAATATACTAAAGAATATGGACTCAATGTTTTTGAAACTGGCAAAATTAGAATGCTACCGTTAAATATTTTATACACCTTTTGTTGGTGTCATGAAAAAATCCCTTGTCCTTCAACTAGCTGAGCACTTACTAGAAAATTCCTTTACCTTCATCAACATTAGTTCTCTCTCTCTCTCTCTAACATTAGTACTCTCTCTTTCTCTCTGACATTAGTACTCTCTCTCTCTGACGAGATGATCTTTAAGAACACTTTTCATGCAAGAAATTATGAATTCAGTTCTATCAGGACTCTAATAATATAAAATCTCACACATTTAAACATCTTAAAACTTTGCCTAAGGCAGACAGAAAAATTATCTTTGATTATAAAAAATAATTATATAAGAAACATATAGATGAAAAGGTACAAATTCTATGTTTTTATATTAAAATTTTAAATGCCTTCATAAAATGGTTGAATTGAAAACAGTGTCACAGAAAGTGGCAATTCCAACCGGAAATCAGCCTTTGGAGCATTTGTGACAGACTGCCATCTGGTACCCAGATTTACAGGTACACCCATTTCATTTACCGGCTAATATCACGTAAGTGACTTTTCAGGAATGTATTCCTAAGTTCTCATGAGACAGAGGTTTAAATCAGAGCACCAGTCTTCTTTTCTCATCTGCAATGAGGGAAATATATGTTTCTAATGACTAAAATAATTCACCAGGTAATGGTATTTTTTCCCTTGGACAGCATTATAATCTCACTGTTTACCTAACAGAAAAAAAATGGTCACCAAAATATAGTAAAACCAATTTCTACTGACCCTTTAGAATCTTAAATGGCTTTTAAATTCCACTTTAGGGTGTCTTCCCTGATATTTAGTTAGTTATTTCCCCCGAGGTTATATGCTCTGTAGCACCCTGTAATTTTTCCCATAGAACTTAAAATAAAAGCAAACTAATAAGTTGTGTGATTATATTGAAATGATTACTCTGTCCTCAGTGAGCAAGAACTGTGACTGCCCTGCTCATTTCCACAGCCCCAGTGCTGTGTCAGTCAGGCAACAGTGTAGAAACTTGGTTGTCTGGGGCAGAAACGCCCGCTTTTTTTGTACTCCATTCAGCTACCATTCCAACTCTATATGATGCCTAAAGCATCCAATGACCACTTAAGAGATAGAGTTCCTTGTTATTTCAGTCAGTATATGTTAAATGCATTCTACATGAGGCACACTCCTGGGACAGACATTTTTGGAGAATGGGCAGAGGAAAAATAAACAGAAAATATTAGATAGTAGTATGCTGTGCAGAGATTTAAAGTGAGATAATGTAGTAGATAATGCTTCACTGCTCAGTGAAGACCTCTCTCAGAAGGTCACAGATATGGTAGGACCTGAGTGACGAGTGATAATCACCCATACAAGGACCAGCGAGAAAATCTTCCAAGCAAAAGAAAAACAAGATGAAATATCTTGAAATGAAATCAGGCTCATCATATTGAAAGAACAACTATGACAAAAATGTCTGTGATGTTGGAAGAAAATTGGCAAGGGGAAAGGGGTGCAAGAAGAGACCAAAATATTAGGTAGGGCTAAATCCTGTAGGGTTGTTCTGGCCAAAGTATATTCATGGCTTTAGTTTAATTGAGATGGAAATACATGTGGTTTTGAACAGGGAAAAACAAGATCTGATTCATGTTTTAAATCAAATTTCTCTTCTCTTTAGAGAATAGATTATAGAGGATCAAGAATGAAAGGAGAAAGCAGTTAGGAGATTATTATAGGAGTCTCGAAGGATTATCCTAGCAGGTAGATGATGTTAAGATTAATCTAGTGATAGCAGAGGAATGGAGCTGTGGAATACACATTCCAGATGTGATTTTTAATTAAAGTAAACAGTGCTAGGTTGGGTGTAATGTGTTGGAGAGACCAAGGATAATCATCGGAAACACTTGGGATTTTAGGGTACACAGAAGACTAAGTCTGTTGCCATTCATTCAGATGGAGGGGATTTGAAGAGGAGCAGGTATGGGGGTTAGAATGAAACGTTGATGGTACTGACTTTGAAAAGTATATGTAGACGTCTTTGCATATAAGCAAGACTTTGCACACACAAGTCAGGTCTTCTCAGGAGAACCAGAGCTTGGAAGTGTCACTTTGATGGTCATCAACATGTTGAGTATAATTTACTCGTGGAACTGAATGAGGTAGTTTAGGGAGCACAGAAAGAGAAGAGGACAGTCCAAGATTTGCATTTGAGCCATTCTGAAATTCAGAAGCTCAGCAGAGAAGAGAGCCAGCAGAGATGGCTGAATAGCTAGACAGGTTAAAACAAAAATCCAACCAACCAAATAAACAAGAGAACAGGAGAGTGTATATCACAGAAGGGAAAAAAGGGTCTCGAGAAGGAAACTTGACCTCAAATCATTTGGTAACGTACGGTGTCCCTTCAAAATTCCCTTCTTCCATAGTTTCCATGATACGGTTCTCATATGGCTTTCCTGTAGACTCCTTGGCTACTTTTAAAAAGTTTTTATTAAATAATATTGGGGTAACATTGGTTAAGAAAATTACGTAGGTTTTATGTGTACAATTCTATTGTACATCATCTGTGTATTGTATTGAGTGTTTACAGCCCAAAGTTAAAGCCCCTTCTGTCACTGTATATGTGGCCCTCTTTACCCTTTACTAACCCTTCCACTCCCCTTTCCTTCTGGTAACCACTACACTTCTGTGTGTGTCTATGAGTTTTTGTTTGTCTTGTTTGTTCATCTGTTGTTGCTTTCAGTTTTATATCCCACATATGAGTGAAATGATATGGTTCTCAACTTTTTCTGACTTATTTTGCTTAGCATGCTATTTTCAGGATGTTGTCACAAATGGCAGTATTTCCTCTTATGGCTGATTAGTATTCCACTGTGAATATGTATCACATCTTCTTTATCCAATCAAATGGCAATTTGGTTGTTTCCATGTCTTGACCACCATGAATAATGCTGTAATGAACACAGGGGTACAAATATCTTTACAATTTAATGTTTTCAAGTTTTTCAGGCAGATACACAGAAAAGGAGTTGCTGGACCATATGGAACTCTATTCTTAATTTTTTGAGGAACCTCTATGTTGTCTCCTATAATGGCTATACCAGTTTACATTTCCACCAGGTTTCTTTTTCCCTATGACTTCTCCAACATTTGTTCATACTTGTTTTATTGAACAGCAACTTTGAGGTGGTACCTCATTGTAGTTTTGATTTTCATTTCCCTAATGGCTAATTAAGTAAGCATCTTTTCATGTATCTTTTGGTCATCTATATATCTTCTAGGGAGAATGTCTCTTTAGGTTCTCTTTCCATTTCTTAATTGGATTGTTTTATTGTTATTGTTGAGGTATGAGTTCTTCATATATTTTGGTTATTAACCACTTATTGGAGGGATTGTTTGCAAATATCTTTCCCCATTTATTTGGTTGCCTCCCTGCTCCAGAGAGAAGAGAATATCAATGTTAGATAGAAACATAAATTGGTCATCTTCTTTAGGTGCCCTGGCTGGGGACCAAACCTGCAACACAGGCATGTACCCTGACTGGGAACTGAACTGGCAACCTTTCGATTTGTGAGACAAAACCCAATCAACTAAGCTGCACAGGCAGGGAGGTGTCTTTTGGTTTTGTTGGTGGTTTCTTTTGCTGTCCTGAGGATTTTATTTTGATATTATTCTGTCCATTTATTTTTACTTTTACTTTCTTTTGCCTTTGAGGTCAAATTCATAAAATTCTCTCAAAGACCAAGGTTCATAAATTTAGTACATATGTTTCCTTCTATGTAATTTATTGTTTCAGGTCTTACATTTAAGTCTTTGATTCATTTTGAATTAATTTTTGGAGGTGACAAATAGCAGTCTAGTTTCATTATTTTGTATGTTGATTCTCAATTTTCCTAACACCATTTATTGAAGAAGGTTTCTTTTCAGCATTGAATGATTTTTGGCCCATTTGTAGAAGATTATTTGCCCATATGCATGTAAGTTTATTTCTGTGCTCTCGATTCTGTTCCATTGGTCTGTGTGGCTGTTTGTCTGCTAATACCATGCTGTTTTTATTTGATTGCTTTGTAGTGTAGTTTTTGAAACCCGGGTGTGTGATACCACTGGCTTTGTCTTTTTTTCTCATGATGGCTTTGGCTATTCAGGGTCTTTTTTTTGGTTCCAAAAAACCTGATTCTTTTTTTTTTTGTTCTGTTTTTTAAATGCCATTGTGATTTTGATAGGAATTACATTAAATCTGTGTATTTCTTTAGGCAATATATTCATTTTGACTATGTTGCTTATTCTAATTCATGAATATAGGATATCTTTCCATTTATTTATGCCTTTTTCAATTTTTTATAACAATATCCTTCACATCCTTTGTTCCATTTATTCATAAGTATTTTATTCTTTTTGTTGCAGTTACAGAAGGAATTGTTTTTGTTTTCATTTGTTTTTCTGAAGTTTCATTGTTTGTATGTAGGAATACGATGATTTTTGTATTCTGAAACTTTACTGTATTTATTTATTATTTATAATAGTTTTTTGGTGGAGTCTTTAGGGTTTTCTATCTAAAGAATCATGTTATCTTGAAAAAGTGACAATTTTCCTTCTTCATTCTCAATTTGGATACATTTTGTTTTTTGTCTTGCCAGATAACTCTGGCTAGGACTTCCAGTACTATGTTGAACAACAGTGGTAAAAGTAAACATTTTTGTTTTGCTTCTGACTTTAAAGGAAAAATTTTCAGTTGTTCACTATTGAGTATGATATTAGCTGAGGGTTTGTCATATATGGCTCTTACTATGTTGAGGAACATTTGTTCTATACACATTTTATTGAGAGTTTTAAATATAAATGGATATTATACATCATCAAATGTTTTCTCTGCACCTATTGATACGATCATGTGATTTTTATTTTTTATTTTGTTAATGTGCTGCATCACATCGACCATTCTGCATAGGCTGAGTCATCCCTGAGCCCCTGGAACAAAACCCACTTGATTATGAGGCCTTATCTTTTTAATGTATTGTTGTATTTGGTTTGCTAGTATTTTGTTTAGGATTTTTGCATCTGTATTCATCAGTGATATTGGTCTGTGGTATTCTTTTTGTGCGTGTTATTCTTGCTTCCCTGGCCATTTCTTAATCATTTCTTTTGTTAATGTCTCTAACTCTCCTTGCATTTGGAATGTTGGTGCTCTAGGATTCTGCCTTCAGACATTTTTCTTGTAACTGCTTATGTTTTCTCTGAGAGATCTCACCCTCTTTCATGACTTAATATGTTCTTGATGAGGATGATCCTTAGATCTCACTGCAGCAGAGTCTGAAGAGGCTAAATAATCCACGTGGTGATCAGAAGGCTTGAATCCTAGCCCTATCCTTCCCAGTTATGAGCTTTGTGTTGTAGGTAAAGTCACAATAAGCCTTCTGGGTCTCAGTATTTTTTACCCATTTTCTATCTGTAAAAAAAGTGAGAAGATTAATGATTGCTTTCATCTCTTCCAGTCCACACAGGTCTTTGAAAGGGGAAAAATATACTAATGTAATAATGTGATTTTGATCTCTCTTCAGTAATCTGTTTTAATGTATAAATATACATTATTTCCTACTTAGTTGTAGAAATAATGTATAAATATCACATTTATTTTCTACTTAGTTGGCATATTTTCTCATAAACATACATTTTTGGAAAAAAATCTCTTTTTTAGTAAACCTTAATCTGACATAAACCATGATATACTTGGTGAGACTCATTATATAAGAAGATTTGCTGATGAAATCTACTAGGCTATCTTGTACTTGCACAGGAACTATGGAGAGAATAAATTTCCATGGAAATAAAAGACTTTTGATGATTGACTAAAATGAAATTGTACCTAACAAAAATAATTTGCAGCTAAAAGAACTTTCCCTCACCTGAAGTAAAAAGGACTATCATAAATGAGAGGGCAAAAGTACACTTTGGATGAAGACAGAGACCTCTATATGAAGAAGAAAAAAAATCTGATAAGAATTTTTTTGTTTGTAGTAATATGGAGTACATTTGTTAGTCAGGAAAGTTGTATTTGCTTATTTTTACCAAGGGTAAGACCTAATATGTTATTCCAGAAGAGAGTCCTGTTTCAAAAATATACAGTCTAAGCCTTACATGTTAAGGATTCTGTTACAAACACTGAAAGGACTATCAGATTTTTAAAAAACCTACAGACATGCATAAATCAGAAGTATAGTGCAAGGCTAACAATCAGAAGTGGACTTAGAATGGCAATGTCTAATCAGTTCTACCTCTGACCCAGGTTTCTCAAACTAACTTGTTCCTAGTTCCCACCAAGGAATCTTATGTCCATCACTTGCCCGCACACAAATCCCTTTCATTGTCTCCATAGTAATTAGCTGCTACTACTATAATCTAAAAATAGTGGCTTTGGAGACACTTATTTTCACAGTTATAGGAGTTCTTTGAGACACCTGGACCACACTGTATTTGATTTTTCTAAGGCCCAAGGCTCATTCCTAAAAACAAGAGAGTAATTATTCAATATATGACAAACCAGAGACACTTATAAACCCTTTGCTACAACATTCCCTGAGGGTTGATGTAAATGCATCAATCATCCTGCCAGGAACTGAATTTAAGCTTGTTTAAGAACATCATAACAAGCAAAGTATTTTATGTTTTAAGACATCATACTTAAAGTCTTTGAACAGTTCTTTTTTTCTTCTTTGGAAGAAGAATTTAAAACACTAAAAATAATGTGATTTAGCATCCTACAGTTTATAGTAATTTGTTTGTACAAAGTAAATAAAAACTATTATAACCCCTTTTGTAGATTTTAATTATTCTTCTAAACTATGAACCAGAAAAATAAATTGGAATCATTCCCTCAATAAAATTTTTGATAGATTTCCATAACTATTATCAGTTATTATAACAAAGTTATAGAATACAATTGTGTTACCGAACTAAAGTGGGGTTTGGCTGCCTGTCATCGAACAAGGGCATATTCCAAAGACAAAGATTGGTGGGAGAGGAAAGAGGTATTTATTAAAAGGTTGCACAATTTGGGGGCATAGGGAGTTCCCTGACTCCAGGCCAATCTCTTCCACAAAAACACAGAAAAAAAAATCTGGTCCCAAAAAGACTGAAACCCAAACCATGCCCAGAAATGTCACTCCATTCTTATCTGTCCATCTGGAGTCCAAGGCTGCTAAGCAGAGGGCTCTCTGGCTTCAGGCTTCTCCCTTCAGTCTGTGCACATGGCCAAAACTGCCATCACCCTGCCGTGGATTCTTACACCAGGGGCCCAGGGGCATTGCCAACTGCTGCAGCTGGTTGTGCAGGGGTTCCATCTGTGGGGCCCAGCGCCTCAGGCCTGGCCTTATGGCTTCCAGGGCCCACCAGTGTGCAGGAGGTGAGGCTCTGCCTTCCCTCCAATTAAATCTCCCAGTGCAAACTTCTGTGTACTCCAGAAGGGTTCAGCTCCCCTAGCCAATCCTGTCCTTTTCTCAGGCTAAACTGACTGGACAACACCTCCACCTGCCACCATGTTGACCTTTAGGTGCATGTATGTCTGTGTCCTATGGTTTCACGCAGGGGCAGGAAAGAGGGTAGGAAGGCTTTTTCCCTTTGTAGTCACTCACTAGCTTCACTTTTACTCCATGCAATAACTTCCTCCTGCTGTGCCTCTGCCTGGGGGCAGGGAATCAGGCATCACATGCTGCTCTGGCTTGTTGACCTGGAGAATGCAGCCTCCCCACACTGCCTCAGGGCCCCTACCTCTGCTCCCAGCACCATGAAGTTTCAACTGCGTTACCATTGTAAAGTTTCTAATGCAACTATAATTCTGATTCATTTTTGGTTAATATCTTTACTATATATACAACTAGAATTTCTCTACACAATTAAGTGCAATGACAAAACTCCTAAGAGAGGAGCATATAGCTTGCAACTAAACGTTGGGTTGAAAGATCTATGTGTTTCATTAAAAGTTTGTCTCTGTGACAAATTCAGAGTATGTGCAATACACATACATTTATTTAGACACTGGATTATATTTTTAAAGTGTCGTGTGATTAATGTTTCTCCTTATAGAAATTCTCAGAATAATTTTTAAAGATGATAAAAGTAAATGCTCACAAAGAGATAGAATTCATACGTACAGTTCCTATCTCCCTGTCATGTATGTGTCACCATTTATGAATTAAGAGTCATGGCTTAAACCTAATTCTGTTTGTTCATGTGTTCCATAAAATACATGAACAATCACGTATAAGCATTCTGAGTTGATGCTTGGGTAAATCTGTTAGTGTTTATACATATCTAGATGGATGGTTGTGTAGATGGGTGGGAGATATGAGTGATGTCAGCCTGGACCTCTTCTCTTGTCAATCAAGGTAAGATGAGTGGGGGGAGACAGAAAATTACTGGGGGTGCTGCTGTGGTAGTCACTATGCCTGGAGTTGTTATGTAAGGAAAAGTCGGTCTGCCTGGAATGATGAACCTGATATGGACATATGTTTGGGTCGGATGCACAGTACTCAGAGTAGTCAAAGTGGAGAGGTAAGGGCACTACCTACGACTGGAGTCATTTGGGTACCTGAGCTTTTAGCATAAAATGAATGTATCCAGTTCATCATGAGTCCAGTGAAGTCAATTTTCTCTAGCTAGTTAGGATGTCGGTGTCATCACTGGCTTGAGTGTCAGCTCCACAAGGATCTAGGTCTTCCTTTTTCTTATACTTGGCCTCTCAAACTGTTCAGCTGAGACTAGGGCCTCTGTTAATATGGGCCCCAACACAAGTCTGTACTACCCCCTATGCTCGGCCTACTCCCAGCCTATTCATCCCATTGAGCTCTGTATACACTTTTGCCCATAACCATGGGGACCATAACTGCTACAGCTTTGAAATATCACGGAGAGGTAGCCTAGGTGGCTAATGAGGTTTCACTGTGTGTTCTAAAGTTAGACAGTCTGTGATCAACTGCCTGTTATGCTACTAATTGGTTATCGAATTTTGAGGTAAGTTACATGATGTATTTAAGATTAAGTTAACTGAATCTTTAAAATAAATTAATAAAATCTATTTCATAAACATTAGATACAGGACCATAGACAATGACTGCACTAAATAAGAAAAAAAATGATGGCTATTTTTTTCCCTTTTACCCCTCAACATTCAGCTGAGTATGGTTTTTACATAATCACCAGGGAGTTGCATGTTCATACCTAGAATGAGATCTCGAAAACTTCTCCAGGATGGACCTGGGGAAACATTTCCATCTCCCCAGTCCTTCTTTGACTACTCTCTGCACTTCCTTCTGAGCCTCTGATGACCTTCCACCGCTCCTGCCTCTCCGAGGCTCCACAGTCCTCACTCTTCCCCACCACTCTTCCCATGCTGTCACCTCCTCCCTGCACTGAAACTCCTTCTCTTAGACTCAACTCAGATGTAAAATCATGGCTGACACTTTAGGGAGAGCTGAGATCTCTCATGCGGACTCCTAGAATGCTCTGTATGCACTCCTCCAACTACTCCTCACATGAACATTATTTGATTTTTGGTGAATTTACCAAGATGTCAGTCTAATGGCTGCTTTTTAGGTTTTAATTCCCAAGAATATAAACATCTTCCTTTGAGAATAAAAACAAGTCAATAGTAATATCACAGAGTTCCAAGGCACAATTTAAAGCACATCTTTTAAAGGTTAAATATATTTTCACATTGGATCAACAAAAAGCATTTTTTTATTGATGCCAATTTTTTTTATTAGAAGAGAAGTGCTTTATGTCCAGTTCTATGAATCCTGTATTCAACTAGATTTCCTCCTTTTTCCCCATAGTTTTGACAGTTATTACCTGCAGGTATTGGGTTGATGACGACAAGGTTTACGATAATAACATACAATTATAAATTTAAAAATCTTTTGACTGTTTATGTAATTAGGCTAAAGAAAATATTCTTTAATTCTGGTTGCTTATTTTCAGGGTCTTTTAGTATCTAAATAGCTAATTTATCACTTCAATTCAGGATCTGGTGTTAGATTTGTCTAAAAGTTAAATATACATAAGGTAAATATTAGACAATGTAGTAGGCTTTTACACATTGTTGGAGACCATTTGAACAAAATAATTATTGCTTTTGAGGGCATTAACCCTTACATATTTTTATAATTTCTATTTGTTATGATCATAACAATGATAAAGTGATAGAATTTTAATGAATCTTTCATAAAATGCCATGAAAATATTTAACATTTCTCTCTTTCTCTCTCTCTTGCATGCACACACACAAAAAAACTCAAAATAGTATACTATAGTTTTTTCATAATACATAACTAATTGTATGATTATAATGGAGAGAAAAACGAGCATGATCACTTTAGGGAACAAACACAACTGACTTTTGCTAAGCACAACTTGTGGGAGAGCATGGGTGTAGGTCAATGAAAGATTGGCTTGCAGATCAGTTACAACCACTCAACAAGCATTCAGTGTCCTGTGGGCATCACTCAACAATGTTCGTTTTGTTTAGTGGGTGGTTTTGATGCCAATTTAGACCTGTTCTCTTTTTAAAAAAAATAAATTCACCGTCACATTTTATTTATTTAATTGTTGTTCAAGCACAATTGTCTCCATTTTTCCGCCACCACTTTTCTTTGCCCCACCACTGCCACCTCCCACACTCAGTCCTACCCCCTTTGGCTTTGTCCATGGGTCCTTTATACATATTCCTTGATGACCCTTCCCCATCTTTCCCCATTATCGCTATTTCCCCTCCCTTCCAGTTACTGTTAGTTTGTTCTTTATTTTAATGTCTCTGGTTATATTTTGCTTGCTTGTTTGTTTTGTTGATTAGGTTCTACTTATAGGTGAGATCACATGGTATTTTTCTTTCACCAGCTGGCTTATTTCACTTAACATAACTCTCTTCAGTTCCATCCATGCTGTCTCAAAGGGTAGGAGCTTTCTTTCTTTCTGCTGCATAATATTCCATTGTGTAAATGTACCACAGTTTTTTGATTCACTCATTTACAGATACCCACTTACGTTGCTTCCGGTACTTGGCTATTGTAAATTGTGCTGCTATGCACATGGGGGTGCATAAGTTCTTTTGAATTGGCGTTTGAGAATTCTTAGGGTAGAATCCCAGCAGTGGAATTGCTGGGTCAAAAGGCAGTTCCATTTTTAGTTTTTTGAGCAAATTCCATACTGTTTTCCACAGTGGCTTCATCAGTCTGTATTCCCACCAACAGTGCACTAGGGTTCCCTTTTCTCCACAACCTCGCCAGAACTTCCCATTTGTTGATTGTTTATGATGGCCATTCTGACCGGTGTGAAGTAGTATCTCCCTGTGGTTTTAATTAGCATCTCTCTGATGGCTAGTGATACTGCGCATCCTTTCATATGTCTCTGGGCCCTCTGTATGTCCTCCTTGGAGAAATATCTCTTTTGGTCCTTTGCCTATTTTTACATTGGATTGTTTGTCTTCCTCGAGTGAAGTCATGTGAGTTCTTTATATATTTTGGAGATCAAACCCTTGTCCAAGTTATCATTGGCAAATATATTTTCCCAAATAATTGGTTCCCTTTTCATTTTGCTAATGTTTTCTTCAGTGCTGCAGAAGCTTTTTAATTTGATGAAGTCCTATTTGTTTATTCTTTCCTTTATGTCCCTTCCTCTAGTGGACAGAGGAAATATCGGTGAAAATATTGCTGTTTGGAATATCTGAGATTTTCTTGCCTATGTTCTTCTCTAGGACTTTTATGGTGCTGCAACCTATATTTTAGTCTTTTATCTATCTCAAGTACATTTTTGTGTATGGTGTAAGTTGGTGGTCAAGTTTCGTTTTTCGCATGTAGCTGTCCAGATCTCCCAACACCATTTGTTGAAAAGGCTGTTTTTACTCCATTTTATGTTTCTGCCCCCTTTGTCAAATATTAATTGACCATAGAGACATGGGTTTATTTCTAGGCTCTCTATTGATCTATGTATCTGTTCTTATGCCAGTACCAGATTCTTTTGATTAGAGCGGCCTCATAATATAGTTTAATATCAGGTATTGTGATCCCTCCTACTTTGTTCTCCTTTCTCAAAATTGCTGTGGTGTCAATTGTAACTGCTATGAAATGTATCTTAAGAAAAAGAAGGGCTGAACTAAAAGTGTATATACTATATTTCAAGTTTAAGGATCATGGATTTATAAAACATGAATCAAATCTTCGTGGGTAAGAGATAGATTTATAGTATAGTAGACATTCTGAAGTCCCTCAAATAAATGGTCTTTTAAAAAATATCAATGTTTAGTGTGTAAACTGTGACAGATATATGTCCTATGAATATTGACCACACTCCTTCAAGAAGGGTTCAGAAATGAGTTGGCAGGGCTTGAAAATGGCCTCATCTGTTTTCCCTTTAATAGTCTCTTTTGATGTCAATCATGATGTTCATGGATCCCAAATAAATTGTGAAGTATAGGGGAATGAGTAGAATTTGTTAAGAATTCCCCCATGTGGTGACTAGTGTTTGTAAGAAGAAACACTTACTGGGTAAACTACTTGTATTTATTTAACAATGTAAGCTTTCGTAATGGTTTTTGTGTCATTGTGGGATTGATTTGTCCTCTTGCATGGCTTTCCTGGCGGTGCTTCTGTTTGGATACAGGCACTGAGAGAGTATATAATAGGTGTGACATTACAAGGTAAATCTTTCCGCCCTTTGACATTTAACAAAGGAGAACACGGTTTAAAATTTTTAGCACATGATAATTTAATTAGCTTCTCTTCTTTCTTAGGAATGCATAAATGATAGAATGCCTTACAATTGATGACTCAATAAAATATAGTAATAGTTAACACACATTGCAATTTTTTATGTCATCTGCAATCGTCACCCATTACTTCTATAAGAAGAAGTGAATCATTGAAAAAATGTTAATTTAGTGCCAATAAGCCCAATATCAAAGAGTTTACAATGAGGAATTTTATATCCAGAAAGCAATAATACAGTAATTAAAACAACAACAATGCTATAAAAGGGATACTACACCTCTCCTTGCAAAGTTATTCTTTACCATATTATTTCTCCCTAGAAAACTGAAAAGGATATACATCTAATAAATGACTACCTAAAATATTACCAAATTTTTTATTACTAAAGAAAAATTTTTCTCAATCCCTTCACCCTACCTTCCAGCACCACACGCCACCACCCAAAAAAGAAAAAGCTCATGGACAAGGACCACAGTGTGGTGATTGCTAGGGGGAGGGGAAGAGGTGGAGGAGGGCATAGAAGAGGTAAGTGGGGATGGAAGGAGACTCGACTTGAGGTTGTGAACTCACAGTACCGTGTACAGAGGACGTGTTGTAGAACTGTGCACCTGAAACCTGTATAACTTTGTCAACCAGTGTCACCCCAATACATTAAACTAAAAGGAACAAAAAAGAAAAACGTGTTAAAACAGTGATGAAATCCATATATTACAAAAGCTGATTTGTGTGAATTTAATGTTTTTATGAATTCTCAGAATTACTCCAAATGTAAACTAAAATAGCACTAATTGTACTATACCAATACAAGACAGAATATATAGTCCAGCTTTATGCCTTTAGACTGCTTTTACTATGCCACCATTAAGTTGGAAGGAAAAGAATAATTTCAACTTCATATTACTGTATTGAAAGGTTATTTATCTGGACAAATTAGTTTGGCTTCTGTTTGTCTATGTGAGAGAAAAAATCATGTTCAATTTTCTTTCATACAAAAATGACTAACAGGATTATAAACCCCTTCAACAGGCGAGCTTACAATTTGTCCTCAACATTCAAGAAGCTTGTGCTTCTAATTTAATCACCAATTTTTAATCTTTTTAATACTCCAAGATTGTTTGTTTGTACATTTTGACCCCCGTCACTCACTTCCCTTGTCACCCATCCTTGCCTCTGGCAACCATTCATCTTTTCTCCGTTCCTAAGAGCTGTTTTCGTGTGTGTTTTTGTTTTGTTCTGTTAGATTCCACACATTAGGAGACATCATATGGTATCTGACTTATGTCACTTAGCATAATGCCCTCAAGGTCCATGCATGTCATTGCCAGAGGTCTTACAAAATGTGAGAGTTTTATTTGAAGCTGAGAATTCTCTAGCGGTAGTTACACTGGATAAAAACATCTGGTTGGGGTAAACTTCATTGTATAATTCTTACATGGACACTTTATGAACCTTGAATTTGGGTGAACCACAAGAATATTGGTCCATGTTATTCTGTAGAGGAACAAGTCTAATTAGAACTGGTGATGGCACCTGTCTGACTGGATCTGACCCAAGAGCAGGACGCATGGTGGAGTGGGGCAGACACAAGAAGGGGGTCTGGGTTCCAGTCCTGGTGTCCTCAGCACAGGCCACACGATGCCTCTGAGCCTCTGGTTTCTCACCTGCAGCGTAGGATTCCCATCTGCCCTTTCAACACATTTAAATTAGGTGATAAATGTGGAAACCTTATAAAATCTGAACGGTGCAGTGGAAAAATATATAATTTATTATATTTTACATAATATGTAACCCTTCAAAAATTGGCTTTTAACGTGTAAAACATATTGGGTGTTTTTCAAATATGTTAAGTTGTCAAAGCTAGCTTTCAAACAAATCCCAAATGGGGCCCCAATATCTGTAGTGCATAATCTGAAGAGGAAATACCCAGTTGATCTAAGAGAGGAAAGCCCTGAGTCCTACTTCCTGAGACTTACTCCCATCTTGTAAAGCATCTTCACTCACTGCTGAGACTTCACAAAGTGAGATTTAGCCCTAGAGATCCAGGCCAGCACTCGCAGTCTGTACGTGAGGAGTCTGAGGACCAGAAAGGGCAAACAACGAGACTCGGGGAAACAGAAAGTCTGTGGTTTTACTGTTAGAAGTTTCCACTTTTTGGCACTTTGCTCATGCAGTAATTTCTAAGACCTCTACTGAACATGTTATTGTACTTGCTGGATTGCCGAAAGGTTACTGCCAGCACATGCACAGATGTGGAGATAAGTAGCACACATGGTCGGAATACAGCATGTGCACCGTCGGTACTGCACCCGTGGCAACTACACTGGACAGGTCATTCATTGACTACACAGCTCTCAGGCACCTGCCATGTGCCGATGCTAAACAGATTTCACTTAATTAATTTTTTTTAAATAAACCACATTTGTTTATATAAAATGTCAAGATTAAATTTCTGGTTGTTTCTTCTGGAAATGTTTTGGGTAGTAGAGAGAAAGCACATAACTTCTATTTTCACAGACAGTGGTGTGTATTTCTAGATAGGCAGTCTCAATCATCTCTTTCTCTCTGTCATAAACATCCAAGGCAAACAAAGAAATTGCTCAAATGAATAAAGTAAACACTTTTTTCAAAATATTATGTCATCCTCTGGTGTATCAGTCCTAGGCAGTTAAGTAAAAAGAGTTATCATAAACTAACCCAAACCAGAAAAGTTTATGACATACACAACACAAGACGTTTGTATGGTGTTATTTTTTCATGTTTGTAGATATCAGTGTGAAGTGTGTCACTTGTATCCTAATAAATTAAATAAAAAGTATTCAAATATTCAGAACAAAGTGCCAAATTAGAAACAGATATTTTAAAATTATCTGTGCAGCTGCTCAACTTTTCTAAACGAATATAGTTGGTTCACTTTTGAATGTGGGAAAAGTTTATTTGAGTAACACAAGAGGAGCCCTAAGGGAATGGCACTTAAATGTACCGGAAACAGTACTTTAGGAAAAAAGGGGAACATTTTTGACCCACTGGGAGAAACTAGAATTAAATTTATGTTGTAAAAATATAAACAAAGGATAAAATCCAATGTGGTTAACTAAGATGTAACTGTAGCAAAAGAAATTAGCAAAAGAACTTGGAAGCACAAACACTGTGGTAAAGGAAACAATTTTGAATACATATAAAAATCAGCGAAACTAAATGGAAAAGGATAATTAAGAAACAAATGAAAATAAATAGTGCTAATCAAAATTTTGCCAATGACTGAAAACAAGTTTGACATTATGTGCGAGTCAGCATGTTATATCATTGGCAAACTTTATTTGGAGACTATATCTGTTCATTGTCATTGGAGTTTTTTACTGATGAAAACCTCCACTTGAATATTTCCTTTTACTCATGATTGAATTAACAAGAATTTCCCCTAGAATGCTTGACTTAATTGAAGATCTGTTCAGAAACTTGCCTCCAACTTTTCAGACAATCCCACCAAATAGATATAATTAATAATATTTTTCACACTTTTAAGTAACTCTGTCCTGGAATTTCTAAATTCAACTAATTGTTTTTCTCTCTCTACTTCTTTTTGCTTTCTCCAGCATTTGTTTTCTCTTTGTTCAGGATGGTGAACCTCCGCTGGAATATGTTTCATCCTGTTTTCTTTCTCTCTTTTTCCAAATCAAAACAGAGCAGCAGAACTACCTTGGCACATTTAAACGTGTAACATATGACAGTACAATGGAATTACTTTATTCACACAGTAGAATGTCTCAGATACCAGCTCTGATTTAGAGAGGTTTAACTTATCTTCAGTTAATAAATACTTAATTTCTGATCCTAATGAACTAAGTTAATTGTACACTAAACTGGGACCAGTTATAATGTATTGTATCCTACTTTCTTTGAAGATATTTTTCTAAAATATGTTTCATAAATTCGTAATAGATTAGGGGAAATTGCTTTCTGAAATTATCCTCAATTAACCAATATTTATTGAAACTTTACCTCTCAATTAGAGCACTGTGGGTCACACAGAGAAGACTCAAATACTTTGCCAAGGGAGACAAATACGTGTTCTCATAACTCTGTTGCAAAAGTGAACAATGGGGAATGCTTTTTTAAAAATAGTCCCAGTTAAAGCATCTTTGCTCCTGACACATGTTTTTTTCACACTGTGCTAACCTCATTCGTTTGAGGCCTCTGTCCCCTGTATTACTGACAGATTTTCTTCACAATGCCCCTTAGACAATGAAATATTGACTAAATTGGCAGACGTCCAGCTTGTTTCTACCAGGGACATTAGGAGTAGAGACGGGGTACAAGAGAATTAAAAATTCTACCATGCCTCATTTTCAACCAGTGACCTGCCTTCTTTGGAAACAGGAAAATATATCACTCTGAGGTGATAATTGGCCTTATTCCCTTATTTATTTATGGGAAGAAATGTTCTGCCCTTTAAAATAATAAAACATAATCTCATATCTCAAATACTTTCTAACCACTATAGTTTCAATATGTGAAAGTTCCTATAATTAACTGAGTATAAACAAGATATGATTTGGAATCTCATTCATCACATACTAAATTTTGTTTTGCTTTGATTTACAAGTAGAACACCACACAGAGTAAAAATTTTAGCACTGGAAATAATCTGGAATTTTCCTTTATGGCCAAGGCTAAGGTAAAATGAGTGAGAATCTGGTTTTGGACATAAAATT
>PVKM010014827.1:0-28574 GCA_004027735.1 Carollia perspicillata | reverse complement strand
TTCCCAGATTGTCGCCTCCCAGTGTGCCTTAGTTTCCTGTGGTTGCTGAAACAAATTATCACAAGCTAAAAATAACAGAAATGTACTCTCTCACAGTGCTGGAGGCCAGAAGTCTAAAATCAGTATCAGTAGGATGAAATCAAAGTGTCAGCCGGTCCACCCGCTGCTGGCAGGCCCACTCTCCCTCCAGAGGGTCTAGGAGGGAACCCAAGCTGTGCCTCTTCCAGCTGCTGGCATTCCTTGCTTTGCAGCTACACCACTGCCATCTCTGCCTCTGTCTTCTCACTGCTGTCTATGTGTGTGTGTGTGTGTGTGTACACATGTGTGTGGACCTGTGTGTGTGATCTTCCTCCATCTCTCTTATAAGGATACATGTGGCTGCATTTAAGGACCTTGTCTCAAGATCCTTAAACTTACTCACATCTGCAAATAGCCTTTTCCCAGATAAGGTAACAGGTACAGGTTCCAGGGATTAAGACCTGATACCTTTAGGGGACATGCTTTTGGCCTGCTACCCCATGTTAACAAGTCCTGAGTACGAGAGGCAACCGATCGATGTTTCTCTCCCTCTCTTTCTCCGTCCCTTCCCCTCTCTCTAAGAATAAATAAATAACATCTTTAAAAATAAAGGGAATCATTGCCCACTAGCTGGGCTGGGCTGTTCTCCGGGGCTGGGACTCTGTCTGCCAGCGACACTGCAGCGACACTCAGATAACAAAGCCCTTTTAGAAAGAAGACCACCAGTGTCCTGGTCACTTTCAGAAGCCAGGATAAAGGTCAGGGGCAACCGTCAAGGCCAGGAATCCTGGGACAGGCTGTACAAACTAAATTAGTTTTGACATTGCTTTCTAAGAGGGGAACGGTCAAGTCAAGGAACATGTATAAAGGACCCATGGACAAAGAAAATGGGGGGACGATTGAAAGTGGAAGGTGGGGGGGTGAGTGGGGCAGGGGAGAGTAATGGGGTGGGATGGGGACAACAGTAATTGAAAAACAATAAAAAAATAAAATTAAAAAATTAGCTGAGTTTCATCAGTTTTTATTCCCCTGAAAAATGCAGCTATACTCTCTCCCTTCTTTATAGGCCCCCGAATGCTCACTCAGCATTTGTAAGAACTGCCGTCTTTGGAAGACTCACGTTTCTCCGGGACCCTGTCTACGGACAACTCTGAGTAACTGCCCGCATTGAGCACCGAGGTCGTGACCGGTGGGTGCAGCCTGTCACTCTCATCTCCGGGCACGAACAAGAAAACCAGCCCCTGGGACTTGTCACATCGAATGCCTCCAGGTGACTTGAAAATCAACGATGTTTCAGAAAAATCCTCAACCCAGAACAGGAAAAGGAAACGTGCAAAGATAAGCACATCAATGAAAATGCGAGCCGAAGTGTTTCGCTCATTTTGGAAAGGGATACATTTTCTCGTAGCCTATGATGTCTAGCAGAACGGTCTGGCTTTTTGTGTCATATGCCCCGTTAAGAATATGCGGATAGTCTGGGGTGCCAGAAAAATACGTAAAACCACAACATTCTGCCACTTGAAATTCCCTGACCCCAAATGAAACGATCTTGGTTTCGATGTCTGCGAAGCATCCTTCCCAGGCTCGCAAGAGCAAGATTCTATGAGAAAGTTGAATAGGAATGAGCTGAGTTCTGTGGAAAGTCCGCATTGGCCCACGAATAAAAAGAAAAACCAACGGGCTTGTCCTGAAACAGTCGAGGAAAAGAGGAAATGACATTCAAAATTATTTCATGTTTTTGTTCAGACTTCAAATTCAATTTTTAAAATGATGACTCTTCGGAATGAATAGGTCCACAATCACAGCAACCTTAATATACCGATGCATCGATGCTATTTCTTAGAGAGAAATGTCTACTTTACTAGTAGATACAACAAAGAGCTTGTCTCTGATTTAGTTATGAAGCCAGCATACGTTCTGACTGAGTGACAAAAAAAAACAACAAAAAAAAAACAACAGCAACCAGACTATTTATAAGTTGACCACATCTCTTGCTGCCTGCCTAGTTGCAGCTTGCTAAGGAAATGCAGTGCACGAAGTCAAGGCCAAAAACTCAGCAAACTGCAAACTGCTACTCAAAAATGACCCCCCAAACCTTTGCTGTTATGTGAATTAACCTTAAAAAAATCTTTACTTAGTGCTACACTCTCTAGCACGCTATACTAGACACAGTGGGTGACATAAAAGAGTATATAGTTCACTAGGGGAGAATATGACCCAGAGCAGGGAAGAAAGCTCTGGATTTGAAGGTCAGGACCAAATCGGAGGTAGAGCAAGTAGGATAATCTTCCCCACCCCCACCCCCAAAAGTGAAAAACCCATGTACTGCTCTTCTCCCTGCCTTGCGGTACAGCCACTGCTGCACAGTTACCTCTGTGGGCACTGTCTTCGTGTGTGTGGAGCATCAGCAGTCAGATGCAGAACAGCCGAGCCTCGCTGGAATAAAGGTACCTGCTACAGCCCTGGGAAGAAAAGGATGGGGAACGCTCACCACTCCTAGCAGCGAGTGTGAAGGGCTCTGTGCAGATAAAGTTTGGTCAGTCAGGCTTGCTGTCCACCTTTCCGGGGCCTAGTTCTGGAATATAATAGTCTGTGGGAATATTCTAGGCCCCACTAACCCGTGAGTCAGTCCTTGCATCTTCATGGGAATAGATCACATCAGCAGAACACACAAAGAGCATCATTCGCACCGAAGAAGTCACAGGCTACAGACTACGAAACCCAGGAACACCAGCGGGGCTCTGATGCCTCTTCCTGTCAATGGTTAGGACTTAGGAAGGGTGGAAATGCTGAGGCAGCGAACAGCTGACCATGAAGAGGTGACTGGCAAATAGGATGTCATTTTCTGTGTGGTGCCTTCAAGTACTGTAAGGATGGGCTTTGGGTAGGGTTGCAATACATCTCATGACAACAGGGAAGAAAGTCTTGCAGGTGACTAGTTGGTCTTTAAACTAAATATAGAAGAAAAAAGAAAGCAATGTGCACATAAAACTGAAACCAGTTACCAGAAAGGTCTGCAGTTCCGTCGTGGGGAAATCAAGAAGACTAGTTAAGCAAGAGCCATAATACTAGTTAAGAAGAACCATAATACTCCTGCAAGAAAACAACTGGGGAAAGTTCCCAAAATGACCCTGGCTCGTGTGGCTCAGTGGATTGAGTGCCAGTCTGTGAACCAACAGGCCACCAGTTCCATTCCCAGTCAGGGCACAAGATTGGGTTGCAAGCCAGGTCCCCAGTAGGGGGCGCATGAGAGGCAACCACACATTGATGTTTCTCTCCCTCTCCTTCTCCCTCCCTTCCCTTCTTTCTAAAAATAAATAAATAAAATATTTTAAAAAATTATTTTTGTACTTAAAATAGAAGGCTGAGTATGGTAAGAGAAAAAGAAAGTCCAAAATTGATAAAGAGCTTTAAAGCGAGCAGCAGGACACTGTAAAATAACTACAACCCTATGTGCTGAGAAACTTCACAAGCAAGATTGCTAAGCTATTGCCAACCAGTAGAGGTTCTGGGAGAGCTGACTAGATAAATGTAGACCTGATTCTTAAAAAACAAATACATGAAAAGGAGAAATGAGTGCAGATTCTGCAACTACAGGCCTTTGAATTTAATTTTCATAATACCAGGAAAGATGATAGAACTGCTATTAATGGGATGATTTGAAAATTTGAAATAAAAAATAGATCATAAATAATATCTGTTTCAAACTAAAAGCAGCAATTAAATCTATTAGAGAAAAAATAGAGTCATTTCTTGAAAAAAAAAAAGCAGGATCAAAACCAGACTGACTGCTACTGGGGATGCGGGGAACAATATTCTCTATTCTCCATATTTTCACAAAAGCAACTCTGGTACTACAGACCGGAGGAAGGGCCCAAAGAGGAGCTCAGAGTTTAAGAGAAAGGAATGTCTGTGTCCCCTGCCTTGCTTTCTTTTCAAGCAAATGACATTCTGGCAAAATGTTTGAGACCCTCGTAGAAGTGTGGCAGTTTTTGGAACCAACTTGGTTGAGGAAGCTAAACAGGCAAAATGCATTAGTGATGGAGAACAATACTGTGAAGGTAGGGTGTTGTAGTAAAAAGAAGTCCAGCTTCAGACACACAAGGATAAATCATACATCTTGTATAATTTCACGTATATGAAGTGAATAGACAAATTCATAGGCAGAAAGTAAAATAAAGGTTGTTATTTAACGCTACATGCATTTACAATGGAAACTATGCAAAAATTTTGCATATAGATAGTGATGATGGTTACACAAGATTGTGAATATTTTAATGCCACCAAACCGTACGCTTATAAAAAGGTCAAAATGATAAATATTATGTTATGTATATTTTACCACAATAAAACAGAGATCTGGCTTTGACCAGGCAAACTTGGTTTGAATCCCAGAATCACAGGTCGAGCCCCTTTCCTACATTTACAGGAGCCTGGGAGCTGACCGGGGACTAGAGACAGGGAGAACTGACTGGTACTGAGCCAGAGGGGGTGGCAGAAGGCCTGGGCCAGAAGCTAGGTGAGAGACAGGAAGCGGGGGTGGAAATTCGGAAGAATTCGTTTCTGGCACAGTTCATTCACAAAATAAGCTTCCAAATAAGCTTCGACTGGCTCTAGGAATAGGGGTGTTCGACCTTTCAGTGTCCCTGGGCCACACTGGAAGAAGATGAGTTATCTCCGGCCACACATCAAATACACAAACACTAATGAAAACAAAAAAAATCTCATAATGTTTAAAGTAAATTTACGATTTTGTGTTGGGCCACAGTCATAGCCACCCTGGACCTCATGCGGCCCGTTGGACACCCTGCGGACACCCTGCTAGGTGATAATGGGTTTCCCAATGGACATACTATATTGAAAACCGCTCGCAGGTTTAGTAAGGGCATTCCAGCTAAGATGACCTTTAACTTCTTTTAAATTCTCTTCCTGAGAGGCAAGCAAGGGATGTTTGCTCTTTTAATAAAATCTCCTTAAACCATGAGGCTTATAGAGTGATGACCCCAAAGAGTGATGAAGTGGAAATATAGTGGGGATGAAAAAAATTCTTAGATTAGTTATTCCACGACTCCCAGCTAAGCACAATCATGATATTCAAAAATATGTAGCCAGAAGAAAAAATCCTTAAGAATAAGAATTGTCAAATGCGATAATTATTATTGCATGTTTATGAAATTTTTCCCCAAGGGATCCATAGGTAAGCATGGTCTTGAGACAGGGCTAATTCAGAGACATTTCCATTGAAAGAGGTCTAGATTCAGTTAAGTCCAGTTCAAAGCATCTATTTATTGATGTATTCATTCATTCGACAAACAAGTATTGAGGACAGATCATGAAATACAAAATGGGTAGGAAAATAAGACAAATTTTCCATTACCAAGAGCTCAGATTAGTTACTGTGTTCAGGAGGTTCAGAAACTCGGTGTGACTGATAGATTGCACTTCTATTGTGCCCTTCATTTTAAAGCTATCATTTTTAAAATTGTTCGCACTCTTTGACATCTAAGAAGCACTTCTAAGGAAATAATCACGGAGGCACATAAATATTTATGCATTAGGATGCTCACCAAAATATTATTTATAATGATAAAAATCTGAAAATGACCTTCATGTCTAACAAGAGGAGAATGGGTAAATAAATTATAGGCTACGTGGAAGCTAGAGTCCTCCACAGCCAATAAAACTTATGCTTTAGAAGAATATTTAGTGAAGTAGCGATAAGGGAATTGTTTGTGATATAGCATGCAGCAGCAGTATACAGACTTGTCTAAAAATACGATCCAACGACATAGCACACTGCACTTTCCTCTCAAAACAAAGCAGTTGTTAATCTTGTGTAATGCTTTTCTCAGAATAACTATCATAACTGAGCTAAGGCAATGCTAAGGGGCATACATCACACGTATTCAAGCGCAGAGTCCCAAACTGGAATTTAAGTCTCGGCTCCTAATCTGGACATTGAGGATGATAATATTTATAGAAAGTTATGTAGCACTGAGACGGGGTTCCTGCTTTGCCACAGACCAGCCATAAATAAGGCTCCCGTGCCACGCACGAGACAGACGGCGAAAATCACCATCTGCTATCGCCATCGTCATCGCTGAGTGGAGGCCAAGAAAGAAGCAATAAAGAGATCGTTCAATGGCGTGTTGATCTAAAACAACTCAATCAAGACAATGACTTTTTTATCTGCTTTATCTCCAAACCAGTTTTTTCAATCAAGGGTTATAACGGAAGGAGCCCACCAGATGACACTGTATTACCCCATTCACTGAGTGTGGAGGAGTCTTCCTTAATTTAGAAGTTGATGGTCTCATGATTGACCACTTATAAACACAGCTGGCAAACACAAGGCCCGTGGGCCGAATCTGACTCTCCATCTTCTTGTATTTGGCCCGGCACCTTGTTCCTACCCAGTGGCAGCGCCGGCTCCTGGCCCCTAGTTAAGGAGTAGTTACATGTATACAGTCCTAAAATTACATTCGGCCCTTTGAAGGCAACCGGGAGGCTGGTGAGCCCCCGGTGAAAATGAGTTTGACACCCCTGAATTAGCTTGACGCTGAACAAGGAACCTGAGGCTGTTGGTGAGAAGGCGCACAAATTGGCTTTTCCTAGGCCATCCACGAATGTTGGGCCTGGGGAGGGGGAATTTGCAAAAGGTGCCCGGATAACGAGAAAGAGCTAATGTAAGCAATTCTCCACTGCGATGTGCTCCATATTCTCGGGGAGGCAAGCCCTGGACACACTGCCTTCCCACTCCATCATTCTCCTGCTATGTAACAGGGGCCATTAAACTAGGTAAGAAGATGAATTGCTGGGGATGTTTATGCATGCCTTCAGCAGCCCATGAAATGTACCCAAGAACAATAAAGATATCTGATGACCTGTCAGGGAGATGCCTATGCAAATGAGAACATCATGATTATCCTTCTGCTTCGGCTAAAGGCTATCATGATATACAGAGGGAAAATTTTCACTTGCTCGTGGCGTCACAAATAAGAAGCTGGTTTCGGAGTAGGACAGGCTGCAAATGAAAATTCATGGCCCAATGCCTAACGCAGCTATAAAAGAGGGCAATAATGGACATAGATCAGCATCCAAGCTTATTTCCTTTGAAAACAATAATTTCATCAGATGACAGTTCTTACCGCTCTCCTGAAATTATAGTATTTGGCAGTAAAAATCATTTGCATTCCTCAGAAGTAAAATATGTTGTAAATGCTATGTCATCAGCATCTTTCTGCTCTTAAATAATAGATGATGCTCCTGACCAGAATTCAACAACCTTCAAGGTGCCGAAAAGAATTAAGACACAGAGAGGTCAAAACAACCGACAGAGAGCCATTCCAGCAATTCCTTTGGAAAGGAGGAAGCCAACTCAGTTGTTCCGAGTCCAGTCTCTGCCTCTTGGGGCTGCATAGTGACATGGTACATAAGGCCAGGACGGGCATCAAGGGGAATGTCATCCATTTAGGATTCCATGTGTGGCCTTAACCACAGACTTAACCTCCCTGGGCCTCACTTGCCATCTGCAAAGTGAGCATGAAAATTGCACCTATTTCAGAGGATCACTGTGAGGATTTAAATGAGGTAACATAGAAAGTTTTCAACATAGTGCCTGGCAGGTGATTAAAGGCCTCGCTTAACAAAAAACAGTTATCATCATCATTACTATTATTTTCATTATTATTGTTATGCCTTCTGCCTATCAGATATCTCCTCTTGGATAGCCACCTTAGCATGTCTGAAACGGAAGCCCTGATTTTCACGCACACCCCCACTCCTAGCCCTCTCTCTTTCAGTAAGGGGCAAGTCCACCCTTTCCATTGCTCCCGTCAGAAACCTTGGAGTTGTGTCGAAGCCACTAACTTCCTCCTACCCCACTGACCTGTTAGCTCTGCCTCCAGAATACAGTGATAACCCAACCACTTCTCTCTGCCTCCAGTGACCCCCTAGCCCTAGCCACCCCTGACCTGGATTACAGCTCTCGCTTCCTAACTGGCCTCCTGTTTCCTCCCTTGCTCCTCTTATAGCTTGTTCTCTGCAGAGCAGTCTGAGAAATCAGATTGTGTCATTCCTGTGCCCAGAACTCCCCATGATTTCTCCAGCCCAAGTCTTTACAACGGCCTGCGAGTCCCTCTGTGACGTGGCCCCGCCTACCTCCTCATGGCGTGTGCCTCCTCAGAACAGCAAGAATGCTATTCCTAAGACAAGACAAGCTCCTTTCCAAATTCGGAGCCTTTGAACTCCCTGTTTCCTCTGCCCAGGGTGTACCTCCCCAGATACTCCTGTGTCCTCCTCTGGCCCTTCATTCAGATGTTAGAGAGGAATTCCTATTCCCTGGCCCTTGTCTGAAGCGGTAGCCCTCCCCACAGTCTTGGCTCTTCCCCATTCTTATGTATCTTCACAGTTTTATTACCACACACCATCCAATTATCTGTTTCCTTCTTTCTCCCTGTTACCACCTCCATAACGAATTCCCTCCAGAGCAGTTTGGTCTGTTGTGTTCATCTCAGTTCACAGAATGGCACAT
Organism: Carollia perspicillata; assembly: GCA_004027735.1. Lineage (NCBI taxonomy): Eukaryota > Metazoa > Chordata > Mammalia > Chiroptera > Phyllostomidae > Carollia > Carollia perspicillata. Next base: position 20,023 of record PVKM010014827.1, on the reverse strand, counting down.
TCTATTTGATGACTAGAATGAAAGGTAGGGAATGAATGCCTCGCCATTAGAAATGGATGTGTTCCATGCAGTTTTATAAGCTCATCCTCAGTAAGATTCTTTGGAGAGTCTTAACCAATTAAACAATCTTTTTACCAAGAAGAAAACCGAGGCCTAAAGACAAGCCCAAAGTCACATGGCAAATATTAGAGCCAAGCTTCAAACAACTGCTTCTGTACCAAATTTCATGTAGTCGTCCCCAAAGCCCACGCTTTCTAATGAATGTGGAGTGTGCTAGGTAGTCTCACCTCCATAAATTAGAGAAAATGAGTATCAGCTTAGTCCCAGTTCCAGGCAGCACGTGAACCCCATTTTGCAGTGGCAGAAACCAAGGTTAGAGGAGACTAGAGAACTTCAATGGTTGCAGTGCTAGCAAGCAACTGGCGCTGGTGTACCTGAACTTGGGAGGGGGGGTGCCTGCAGAGCCAATAGTCTGATGAATGAAGGAAGCTGCACATTTAACATTTGTGATGAATGCATCATTAGGCTTTTTATTTTGTCCACTTTTCTGAAAATGGGACAGACATATCGTAAGTATCATTTTGAAAGGTTTTATTATAAATCTTAACGTCTTACACTCCTTTGCAAAATACACCATATGTATATGTTTCTCCTCTTAATGAACAATGCAAAGATTAAAACTATCTCCGGAGGAATGCTGAGTTTGGCTATCAACACCTCTCCTGGCATCCTGTATTTTCATAAAAAAACACATGGAAACACCAAGAGCTTCTTTCTCGGGCATCCATCAACGCCAACAGCTGTGATGATCTGAAATAAGCAAAGTAGTTGTGGTATGCCTCGAGACTCTCTCTTATAATATCGGAGAAGGAAATACCAAACCCCAAACACATTGGAAGGTGGGCCACTAACGTCATCATGGGTCAGGAGGCATTCCGACAGCTCCTCTCAGAACTTAGAATCCTATAGACCACTGAAAATGCAGAGAAAGGCCAAGACAGAGAAAATGGAACATCCCAGAATGCAGATGACATACAGTCTTTTCCAAAGAGTCTGAGTAAGGTACTATGTTATTTCCATTTCAATAGCCAAGCATATGGTTCAAAATCACTTACATTATTAAAAAGTCTGACAAGGGCAGAATCAGTGGCAATACATCATTTAAAGTAGGGCTTTTAAAAACCTTAACTCTTATCGTAAATATAATTTAAACACACAGTGCAGGCCCAAATGCAGTTCTATGAAAATTGGGGCCTTACAGAGGGGGAGTGAGTTGGAGGGAGGAAAACCCCCCGGGAAGGAACATCCTGGAATCAGAAGATCACTGAAAATTCCAGACATCCTCTTAAAGTTGGCTATAGAGTCCACAGTGGGAGCCAAGAAGAGAAAACAGAGAAAATTAAGCTATTTACCCTACCACGTCCTGGCTGGGAGAAAGGGGCGGTCATGTTAAGTACTGGGGTGCCGCATGTTTCCATCCCTTTCAGACGAAATCACAAAGAGATAAGAAAAGTTTAGTGTTTCTTTATGAGCGTCAACATCCTACCGAGGGAAACGCAGGAGACCTGCGGCCAAGGCGAATGGACTCAGGGCTTCATCAGGGAGTCAAGTACCCGCCAGCCTGTCCACCCAACTGCGCGCGCAATTCTTGAGTACCAACGGGACACTACACCTAAGTGTTCAATGTAGGGCTGAATAATATAATGCATAAGCTTAAAAAAAAGACTTGGCATTTTCAGGATTTTTATATTTAACTCTAAATTAGAGTACATTCCACTTGGCCTGCAAACATAAAGCTTGGAGATTTCTGGCTTGGTGTAGCTTGGCTGAAATAGCACAGGCTATGAAAAGAGCCCCGTGCCTGGGTGTGGAGACCCAGGTTCCAGTCCAGTATCTGCGGTGACTGGCTGTCCGGACGGGGGTGGCTCACGCAGTCACTCCGGTTACACTGAACGAGATTGGGTCGGATGCTTGTCTCTCAAGTCCCTGCGGCTTCATGAATCTTCTACAAAACTTCGTTTAGAAACAACAGTCTAAGACGCCATGCGAGCCCCAGATGTGAGCCCCTAGTGTAATTTTAAGATTTCTGTAGCACATTCTAAGTTGGTTTTAATAGAGTTGAATCCAATAGAACCAAAATAGTATCACTTCGATACGTAATTGCTATTAAGTAATATTAATGAGGCATTTTACATTCTTTCCTTTGTACCAACACTTAAAAGCCCTGCGTGTATTTTTTCACGGGTATCATATCTTAATTTGAACTAGCCACATTTCAAGAGTTCCATGATTATATGTGTCTAATTACTACTATATAGGCAGCTCAGGTTTAGAGGGCTTATACGTTTCTTACCTGAACATACTGTAAAGAAAGAGCCTACCTTCAAAGGGAGAATGCACTTAGAGTAGAAAGACTGTCCATTAAATATTAGGGTCAACATGTTGAGGGAATGTGAGGGGAGAGGTAATCAGCAGAGGGAGAGGACTTTTGATGGAGATTGCCAAATGGATACAGAAGGCAGCTCAAAGGCGGAACAGAAATGAACTTCAGGCCTGGTCCATAAAATGTTCACACCAAAGCTGTCACGGTCCCTCCTCTTATCTGCAGGCATATGCAGGGTGTCCAGGTAAGGTCTTGGTGACCCTAAGAATGACGGAGCTACTAGACCAGGGCTTCTGGAGTCTGGACCCTTATGGGATCTGTGGATAGAACTCAGGGGGTCCAGACGTGGAATGGAGGGAGAGAACAGTTATTTGTATTAACTTCCAACTCCAATTCCGCTTTTCCTTCAATATTGGGCGTAGGCACCAAACCACAGCAGAGTGTGGCAGTACTTGTGGCCCTGTCATCAGTAGACACCGCAGGCGTCTGCACCGCACGTGTCACTCGCTGCGCCAGGTAGAAGGGCGCTTCGACACGATGACATCAGTTGTGACACCCAGCACGAGACCTTGTCATTAAATGCATCGAGAAGCACAACAATATTACGCTACAGATTTTAAAATATTCTGATAACTGCACTGTCATAAAATTGGTTTCTTTGGCACATCTGTTCCCTTTCCATCTGAAAATGTCATTCTCAGAAGGGATCCACGGGGTTCATCAGACTGCCCGGGGGCCATGGCACCACGCGCTAGACAGAAGGAGTCTGGGGCCCTGGATGCCCCCGCCCCGTCTCTGTCCCACGGAGAATCACGTTGGATTGTGTAGTGAGTGAGATATAAATCACTATCACGTCCAGCTCCCGAGATCTGGGGAGTGTTCGTTTCGGCGGTCAGCCCAGGGCAAGCGACAAAGGAAATCTAGCTTCTGGCCGCCGGCAACCGCTTCTCACAGCAACCGAATTCCATGCCCTGAAGAGAGGGGCACTAGCAGTGCGGTGCCGGTAAGCTGGGTCTCAAGACAAAACAAAAAAGACCTGGCGAGGCTGATTGCAAGGCTCCCAATACAATGTCCCTAAACTCTGAGTCCGGAAGGGATGCCCAGATTCAGTGCTAACCAGCCAGTTGGAGCGCATTCCTGGCACAGCTCGGGGGCTGCTCTACCCGCCCCCACGCCCTCCGCCCTTGACCCGGCCTAGAAAGCTGTGTTGCGGCTGCCCTCGCCTGATTTGCGGGGAGGGGGCTGTGGTAGAATCTTGAGAATAATTGTTTAAAGACTCCTGCTTAAACAATTGTGCCTGACTCTTCCATAATGAATAAATAAAGCAAAATACCTTCGATGCAGTCATTTGTACATGCAACAAGCTGTTGAAAAGAATCTAATTAGTACTAATTACAATCCTAGAGTGTCCCAACAAATTATAATGCCATTGCTTCTGTCGAGGCATTGTGTTTAAACACGCTGAAACATTAATTAGTCTGCATGCAGAACAAATGTGTGAGATAGGTATTATTTGGCAGCATCCGAAAGCCAATTATTCACTCCGGGAAGGCCGGGTACCACTTCTGATAGTAAAAACAAATTTATTAGCCTAATAGTAGGACTGGGAGATCAGCGAATTATATTACCTTCATTTCTGAGCTCTTTCCATCTCACTGGGCCTCACTGCTAGTCCTCATTTTAAATCTAAGACACTGAAGGCAGCCCGTCGACAGACGCGGTATCCACAGAGAATCCAGCTTCGGAGTAAGCGGGTCCTCAGGAAATCATTGTCACTCCTGTCTTTCAAGTTCGAAAGCTTCACTTGTGAGTCTTTTGTGGCCTTCTTCACAAACATAAATATTTTCTTCTATAACGAAGAAGGTACCTAAAGCGACCATTTTACTTCAAGCTTTGAAGTCACATAGTAGACCTGCTTGAACCTATTCGTAAATTCCATATTATGTTTTGCTAACATTTAGATACATTTTAATTTCTGGATTAAGCTATTTATAATCTCATCTACTGAAAATATTCACTGGGAACAGTAGTGCAATTATTTAAAAGTAGGATATAGACGCAAGGGTTTAGTAAATGTCTCGATTTAGACCAAGGGATAAGTCACTGGATTAGCTCATAAAGTAAATACATCACTGTTCAAATCCTACCAAGTGGACATTCTTTCCCACGAAAGAAAAAGTTACCTGGACAAGCTCTGGTTATTTCTGAAAGAATATTCGATATCCTGTTAACTTTTCTCTGAGCCAGTTACTTCCTGGCACTTCGTAAGTGTTCAATAAATACTAGTGTTTACTTTCATTATTATCCCTGTTCCACAGAGTAGGAGGTATCATTTTTCATGAAAAACTGACATCCCATGTAAAGTACAGCATAAGAAATATAGTCGATAATACTGTAATAGCTCTGTACGGTGCCAGTTGGGTACTAGAAATACCAGGGGGAACATTTGTAAAGCATATGACTGTCTAACCACTCTGCTGTACACCTGAAATGAAAACAAAATAAGAATGTAAACTATAATTGAAAAAAATAATAAATGAAAAGATCAAAATAAAAAATGAGAACTGACATCCCAGTCCTACTCTTAGGTCTTCGTCATGCTATAAAATTCTTATTTACTTTAACTTTAAACAGTACCTTTTAATAAATGTGACTAACATAATCCTCTCCGATGAAACCATTTTGGGTGTTTATACTGCAGATATTACGCATTTTTCCATTGTTGCTCATAAAATTTATCTTAATCTAACTCCAAGTCTGTGTCTGTTTTGTTCAGGCAATTATTCAGTCATATCTATCTGACTCAGTCAGCATAACTTACGTAGGAAATAATTTTTTAAAACAAATGCATTCCGTTGAAATTGGGGAAACCTCTGAATCCTTTTGAGAGCTAACTGCAGAAATTAACACCCGTCCTGTGTGATCCCCAAAGATAATGGCACTTGACCGTTATCGACAATGTCCATTTTGAAAGAACGTCCCTGGTTTTCCTCCTGAGTTGATCCTGCTCCTGGGTTCTGACCCCCGACCAGCACCCGTCAGCAGCCCCACATGTAGATCTGCCCTGCTTCTCTCCCAGACAGACCTACTGAGAATGCAGGTAACAGGTAGTGCCGATGCAGTCTCCAACGGAGGCTCCGACAGACTGCAAGAGCACGGTCGTCGTATTGCTCTTTCCCCAAGACCGGAGAGAAGAATCATTTTTCATATCTTCCATTTCTCTCCTCATCCTGTCCATGTTCTTCCCTTTAGCATATGGAACATATTTCTAAAAACCGTCTTAACCTCTTTGTCTGCTCATTTCATCATGTCTGTCATTCCTGTCTGTTTCTGTAGGTGGGTATTTGTCCTTAGAGTTAAGGATATTTTCCCGCTTCTTCATGTGCCTTGGTAACGGTTGGTTGGATACTGGATATTGTGAATTTTACATTGCTGGATGTGTATTTTGTTGTGTTCCTATAAAGAATGTTGGACTTCATTCAGGCATGCAGTTCAGTTATTTAGGATCAGTTTGGTCTTGCTGAGGTTTGTTTTTACATTTTTTTTTTAAATGAGAGCAGGTCCAGAGCAGCCTTGAAGTCAAGGACTAATTTCTGCTCCCTACTACTGAGGACTCTATACAATGTCCTATGTATTACAAGGTCTTTCTATTTTGGATGGTGGGAACATGGGCTATTCTCAGCTCTGGATGAGTGCCAGGAATTGTTTGGCTCTATAAATCCACACACACACAATCTGCTGTTCTAGAAAAGGTTTTGTATCATTTCTTTGATCATTTTGTCCCTTTCATGTTCTATGTTCTCTATTTTCTGGGACTTCTGTGAGTCAGATATTAAAATAGTTAGAGTGATCCTTTCATTGCTTTTAATATTGCTTCTTCTATTTTCCATCTTTTGATTTTTTTCTTCTGTTTTCTGCAAGATTTTCTCACCTTTATTTTCCAAAGCAACACTTGGGTTTTGTAAAATATTCACCATTAGATATTTAATTTCTAAGAGCTATTTCTTATTCTACTATTGTTATTTCTTCACTGTATCCTGAACTTGTTTTACAAACTCAATACTTCTCGTATATTTTAGAATATTCATTATCACTTTAAATGTTTTTCTCCTTTCATTCGTGTATTAATCAGATATTTATTGGCAACAAACCATGCACCATGCAATGATCTATTTGTTGAGAACAAACAGCAATGGATCTTGCTTTCATGGAACTTATATGCTAGTGGTGGTAGACAGAGAATAAAAATTTAACAAGCAAACGTATCATATCGCCTGTCTCTTGGTAACAGTGCCATGAGGATCCCCTCCCACCAAACCCCTCTCTCTCTTGTTCACTATGCTCCTGTGCTCCAGCCGTACCACCCTTTCTTTGGTTCCTTCAAATTTCACCCCCTCCTTTCCCTTCTATATGTTGTTCTCTCTACTCAAAAAGTCCTTCCCCTGATTCTTCACGTGAATAGTCACTTACTGTCCTCAGCACCCTATGTGAAGCACACCTCATCTCCTTGCCCTATCATTCCCACTAGTTTCCTGTCTCAGTCCCCTTTTTATTCCCTGCATGCCATTTATTAAAACCTGTAATGCTGGTTACCTACCTAATAGCCATTCATGCTCTTTCCTTGCTAACTGCATCTGATTTTGCTCAGGTATCCATGATACCCCTTACAGCCAAGTGCTTCAGAAAAGGCCGCCCTTGGCCCCAGCCCTGGGGTGAATCTGGGATGCATCTAACCAAATCATGACACTTCCACACTCTTGCCAGTGATGGATGAGCTTGAGGGCATGTGTGACCCAGTTCTGATCAGCGGGAGTCTGCTGGCGGGGCATCTGGGAACGGTGGGCTCTCCTCTCATGAAGAGACTCTAAGGAGAGACAGTCCTCTTTCCAGCCTCTGAGATGCTATTTTACCTAAGAACGTGACACTTCCAGTCATCTTGCAACCAGAAGGGAAGCCAGCCCGCAGAGGGTAGAAAGATGAAAAATAAGCTGACCTTTGGCGATAACGCTGTGGCACCAAATTAGCCTATCTTCCTACTCTTTTGTGTTCCCATGAGCTCTTCTTGAAGAATCTACTAGATCCTGGGCTTCCAACATCGGAGAGACAGCACCACAAGGACTGAGGTGTTAAATAATACTTACTTCTAAAAGAGAGCAGGGAAGGGAAGACAGGTAATATGATGATTACATTCTCTGACATAGTAAAATCATAAAACAAAATTGGCAGAGAATGGAGACAGCATATACGAAAATTCTGTTACTCCTTCTTAAAACAGTTCAATAGTTTTCCACAACCATAACTGACGGTGGTAGTACTCATGTTGTTGCCTGATCCTCTTGTATGTATTAGGGGGGTTAAAGCAAATGAGAATCTGGGGATACGTAATTCTTTCATTCTGCATTTTGAGAACTAAGAAAAGTGAGATATAAATATAATGTAGGAAATACACACTTTTTCCCAGTTCTGTCCACCAGAAAGGTCCAGAAACAACGGCCAACCCAGTCATGGCAATGAGCCTCCTGAGGCCCAAATTGTCATCTTAAAATAGTATTTCCCACTGAGAGAAAGAGTCATCTTAAAAATACTATTTCTCTTTTGTAGAGCTAGGATAGGAAATAAACAAGATGAGCCTTGAATACACCCTGACCTACCAGATAGCAAGGAAGCGACCAATTACTGTTTGGGGTATTTCGAAAGGACTCAGAAGCCAACTTGAAGAGTTTTTTATTGCCAAGGGAAAATTTGAGCTTCAGTGAGGATAAGAATTACAGAGGTATTCACGAATTTATAATGATATTTTTAAGTTAATTGATCCCCTTCAGAAGATGACAGGAAAGCAATAAATTACCTGGAAAACTGGTAAATAAAAGGAAAGGATAAAGTTTGAATCCTGCCTTTCCTGTATGAACTATAATACAGAGGAACCAAATATAGTGAAGGAAAGTAGCACTCTATAAAATTATTCTAGCTAATAAGTGAAAATGAAATGACGTAATTAGAATAGCACCATAATTTAACCCCACCCCACCCTCCACCCCCTCAGTGAAGTGCTGGGTCCTGGCAATGAGCTTAGATGGTTGCTAACACCACAAAAAGAGACAGCTAGGTGCCGTGTGCCCCCAGGCGAAGAACACAACACCACCTGTAGTCTTCACAAAACTGTGAAGCCCCTGTCTGGTCGAGTCTCACTGTCACGCTGTCCATTTGAAGAAAATACAAGAGAAATACGTGGAATTTGCATCCCTAGCAAATTCCAGACTGTGGAAAACCCTGCCTGCCAAATGGCCCAGACCCTTCAACAGATAATTTCCAAGTAAAAGACAGAGATGGAGGGGGAAAGTGTAGATGTAAAGAAAGTTAAAACGAATATTTTTTTAATGGGCAAGGCTCCACCGCAGTGCTTAAAGATGCATTGCTGGGCGATAAAACCATAAGGAAACACAAGGACGCCATTCCTATAAAATCTAGGATGAGCGAGTGGTGTGGTGGTCTGCTACCATGGCCACCTCCAAGGACCCTTAACTCGTGGTATCTTTGACTTTGCAGAGCCCTCCCGCCCCTTGCATTGGGGCTGGCCTCAGACTTGACTTAACAATAGAAATGTAGCAAGTAATGCTGAGCCATTCCAGGCCTAAAACATAAGAACCCTGGCAGCTTCTAGAAACTTTTGCACTCTGGCAAACCCGGACCTATCATTTTAGAAGTCCAGTATCCTACTGGAGAGACAGGTAAAAAGGCTACCCAGACCAGGGTGGACAGAAAGCCCTCCTCCGAGTTGAGGCCAGCCACCAGCCAATCTGCCAGCAGAAAGCAGACACAGGAATGAATGCCCACCGGGAAGCACGAAGTGTGGAACTGCCCAGCTGGACCCTGGACAGGTAGCAGAACTGTGGGCAAATGAGTAGTTGTTGTAAGAGCAATGATTTTTTTGAGGGAGTTTGCGGGGGCAGCTATCTCTTCAGTACGAGATAACTGAAGACAGTGGTTATTTGGGGACAGACGAAAAGGTCTAGGATTAGGAACGGAGCTCCTGAGTGAAGGCGTCTGCCACGGCGAGGGAAGTCCTTTCCATTTCTTGACCTGGATGACGGCGAAGGATTCTCGCCTTAGAATGATTCACTAAGCTCAGCGTTTGTATCATGTGGTTTTCCAAACCTAGATTTTATTTGAGAAAAAAAAAATGGAGGGAAAAAATCCACATGATTTGGCATAGACACATTTACTCTTTTTCCAAAATTCCTTCCGACCGCGGACTTTTTCTAAATCACTGCGGGGCTCCTCGTAAAAACTGTTCATTTATTCTAATCCTGCAGACATCAACATCCAAACAACATCAAGAACAAGAACATAAACTTCGGGTCTGAATTAATTGCTTTCACATCCCTAAACCCTTCCCTTTCTCCTCTAAGTGAGAAAAAAATGTAGTACCAAGAAAAAAAAAAGGCACTTGTATAAGCTGGCTTGCGTTTTCTTATTGGCAGCAACTTGCTGGTCTCTTTTTAAAATGAATTTTCAGTTTCCAAGGAGAAAATCTGCATTGCATTTGGAGTTTTGTGTGGTGGCGATGGTGATGGTGGTGGTGGTGGTGAGTGTGTATGTATTTTATTTTGCAACTGTTAGAATTTTAGCCCTCAATTCCTCAGCGTTACTAAAGTGGCTTAAATAGATTGTAACAGATTAATCACACTTTTCTATTCCTTTATCTTCCTTTCCATTATTCTTTTACCTTCTCTCCACCTCCATGTCACATTTCACAATGCAAATTGCTACGCGTACCTTGTTTCTTTAAATGGTTTCGCCTAGCTTCACCGATAAAAAAATTAAAATTTCCCTTTAGGAGATAAAAAATTCACCACCACAACTCACACTGCGTATTCTCTAAAACTTTCATGGTGCACTTATTTTAGTTATAGTAGAAACTACTGTTACAAATTGAGCTCCTGCCCTTGCACTTTCTGCCTGGGAACCCGGTTCAGACCTTCCCAAAGGTTACAATGGAGTGAACCTCCAATCAGTTCAGTATCCCACAGCAATAGTAAACTTCAGCGTCCAAACAAGAAAATCACTACTGTCACATGAAGACTGCCCCTAAAGGAGCCTCAGGGGTGTGGTCCTCTTGCAGCCAAAGCTCACACCAAAAAGAAGCATTTCATCGAGAGCAGATCGTGACCTGCTGTCCGACTCTCTGAGTTCAGCAGAGCATGAATGGGGACCCAAGAAAGAAGGTCACTGTTTCTTCCACAACTACAGGGCAAAATGTTGATCTGTCTCCGTTTTGTGTCTTTAGGTTGACTCTAAGAAACTCTCAATTCACACTATGTTTCCAAAGTCTTGGTTTCCAGTCACAAAAACTAAAAGTGGTGGACAGTAACTATTGCCACTAGAAATTCTCAATCTGCAATCATTTTCATAATTTTGAACTTCCACTAGCTTCATCAGCAGTTTGACATACTTGAAGGCTTTTTTTTTTTAATCAAAATATGCTGGGATCAGTATATATTTGTGCATTGTTTATCCTGGATCCTCTCCTTCTTTGGCCTATCCCTGCTCCTCCCACCTGGAGGCCCTGCAAGCCCCCATTTCTTAGGAGAATCCTCTCATTTCTACCAATTAGGAACTGAGATCAATAACAATGGTGTAACCTGTACCCACTTCCTACTATTATTGCTAGACAGATAAATTGAGCTCTGAGATCACCTTATCACAATTATCCAGATAAATCAGATCAGGTCTTATGCCCACCTCCGACCAACAAACCATGACAGAAGAATAAGCAAATGTGTGGGTGTGTACTACACATCCAGACTGAGAAGCTGCTGCAACCCTGTACAGTTCTCCCACCTTTCACTTACCTCGTCTATGGAGACTTCAAGTTAGACACCGTTATCTGCATAAGTTTCTTACACAGCCACCTAAGTTAACCCTCACCGTATCAATCTAATAAATTTCCCCTGAGAGAAATAGATGCTGTTTTTAAGCAGAAACTCATTTCTCACTTTAAAGCATCAGATCACTGATGGGCATTTCAGCAGGAGCCAATGGGCTCTTTACGGGATACGCGTGACTGACTATGAGTAAGTCAGGAAAAGAACAGTTTTCCTAACTGCTATTTGTTGCTACCAAGCCTAGAAGTGTCCACCAGCTGCCATCCATTGAATGACAATTCAATGGTAATTTTTAAAAGAAAAAAAAGAAGACTGTTTAAACAGGAAAGCATTGTATTTTTGAAGCTATAGTTCACTTTCAGGCATACCAAAGGTTTAAAAAGAAAAAGGAAACAAGGCATAAAAAGAGAAAAGAGCCCTGGCTGGTGTGGCTCAGTAGATTGAGTGCCGGCCTGCAAACCAAATGGTCGCTGGTTTGATTCCCAGTCGGGGCACATGCCTGGGTTGTGGGCCAGGTCCCTGGTTGGGGACAGGTGATAAGCAACCACACATTGATGTTTCTCTCCCTCTCTTTCTCCCTCTCTAAAAATAGATAAAATCCTTTAAAAAAGAGAGAGAGAGAAGTGTCCTAAATTGGTCCCTGAGCTTTCTTTCTCATTAAAGGACGACACGCTCAGGTCCTCACTGAAAGCTAACAGATGACACTGCCCATGTGACCACAGGTTGGTCTTTGTCGTTCACTGAGAAAAACATCTTGTCAAGGGAAATTACTGAAAGTCTTCTAGGAACATTCCTGAAACTTTATTTGGTTGTAAGAAACATGAGTGTCGAAATAATTTGCAAAACTAACACCTTTAGAAACGGAGTAAGTCCCTAACCACTTCTGATAAGCCTTTATCCATCCATGTGACAACGATCCCTATTAACATAAACACAAACCAAACGGCAGCTGTCAAATGATTCATCTAAAAGTAAATGTTGATTCAGACAGCTGCTTCTAACACACACAAGATGAAGTTAACAAAACTCACTCCAAATACTCATACACTGACAAGTTATTCTCCATATGTTAGCAAGTTTATCAGGCTTGAAAGAAAGTTATTGTCTCAACTAAAAGAGCTTTCAAATCTAAAATATTTCACTGGCAGCTACTTTATGAAAAACGGGTCATAAAATTGTATTTAAACTTTACTATCATACTTTCAATCATTCTGCTTACAACTGAGTCCTAGCTCGAGAAATTTATGGGCTAAAGGATGAGCAAAAAGGTGAAGGTAGGGTTATGGTTTGCCTCATTTCCCGCCCCCCCCCCCCAAGGATCTGGGGCCCCAAAGCCATCAGGAAATCATAGTCCCATGACCTTTATTTGCTCATCCACTAACAATTCACAACCCCATGCGTTTTTCCAACACACTTTTCTTCTTTGGCAAGACTTGTGCGCTCAAATGAGGCAACGTCTCCTTTTCTCGTTAACTCTTCCCTCTGTCCCTACATCCCTTGAAAGTGCCCCTCCCCAAACAAAGAATGAGGAGGTAAAATTGAGCAAAACTAGAGGATTCGGTGCATGTCCCATAAGTCTTTTCTGGGTGCTAGCTATCTCATCCTTCTGTACATACAGTAATCTGATTTCAGTAATAAAGAGATAACATATTCTCTTATCACGAGTACAATGTTGGTATCCAGGACAGTCAGGACCACGAAGTCTTCTCAAGCTAGTTAACTCACTCATTGCTGACTTCCATCGATTACTATAGATGGCCAAGCTCCAACTTCCAGTGTTTCTAGGCTTTGTGGTGGGTTATATAGTCTTACAAAACAAGTTCCAGAAACATACTTTGCTAATAGCTCAATGCAAGCTCTTTTTCATGTGTTCTGTTACATGCATTATTTCAGTGCCCTGTACCACAAGGCTGTAGCCAAACATGTGAGACTCCGGCCAGCTTACTTTATGCTCTTGTGCTAATATAAACAGGTCATCCATCTTTTTCCCGTTTTAAATAAACAGCAGCAAAGGGATCATTGACCGAGTTTTATCCCCTGACCATATGGGATGTGGATGACCTTCGGGTCCCAAACACACTAAGCAGGAGTCCACAGAATCAACTCTACGGCGCTGAAGTGCCCCGACTGTCCAAGTGGGTTGAGGTGTTATGGTGGCTAAAAACAAACATGGATTATAAGAACACTAAATAAACAGCTTCTTCTTAGCAGAAGGTTCAGGGGCCAGAAAGAGATATCAGGAAGGACGTAACCATGTCTTTACAGAATTAGGGTTTCATGCCCAGTTTAGAAGGTATTTCGAGAGCCAGAGAAACACTAATTTCACAAGACAACCACGTGCCAGGTGGTGGTGGGCAACGCTATGCGGAGGGGAGACGGGAGGCCAAAGGCACCCAGGAGCTAGAGAGTCACGGTTTCCTGAAGTTTCAGTTCAGTTTGTTTGTTTTTTTTTCTTCTGCCTCACGCTCTTTTCTGAATCACCACCTCTCTGATAGTTTCTCAAAATAGGTTCTCCCCATCTATGACTTTTGCAACAGTTACAAAATATGTTTGTGTTCCTCTTTTGCTTCCCCCCCTTCTCCAGGGAGGGAAGGGGACCCTACAACCCCGGAGCGTGATGACATTGTCCTTTCTGCCTCTGATGAAATCATCCCCCCAGGTGACACTCTGAAGTTCAAGGGAAGCTGAGGCCAAGGCTGCGTTTTACAAAACCAGACCAGAAAAACCAGGAGGGAAATTCTGCTTGAATTCTGATTTCCCCTGGGTCGGGAATCCCCAGGGAAATCTCCAGAAGCGAGGGGTACCCCCTGCGGTGTTCTGGAGACTAACCCACCCAGGCAAGTTCAGAAATAGCTGAGAACCACGAAGTCCAGAGACAGGAAAGCCAGGTGTTTCTGGCCTGGGCGGTCGGCGGTTGCAGGGGCCGAGCCCCAGGCGGGCGCAGCGGAGGGAAGGAGGTCTTGCCCCACCCTGCAGCCTGCACCTGTCTCTCCCAGCCCTCCCGGGGCGCTTCCCCGAGCATCCCCAGCTCCCCCGACCCGGGGCGCGCCGTCCAGCTGCACCCGCCCTGGGTGGAACTCGGGGACCCCCGCGCCGGCAGGTAGAGAGCAGGGCGTGGCGGCCGGGATGGGCTGCGGGCACCTGCTCAGGACGTCCCCTCTGGGGCCAGTGCCCGGGCGGCCCTTCTGTCCCAAGGGTCCCCCGGGAGGCGTACCTCGGATGTAGGCGCACTTGCCCTCGTCCAGCTGGCTGGAGGCCGAGGCGCCCATGGCTGCGGGGAGCTCGGGTGTTGAGCGCGGTGGCGGCCCGGCCCACACCCCAGGCGGCACTGGCGTTCCGGTGCGTGCCCGCTGCTCGCGTCTGGAGGCTGAAGCCACGGGTAGCGGGCTCTGCAGTTAAAGGACCAACTTCCTCCGACAGGCGCCGCCTTCTGGGACGCCTCCTCCAGGTCCGCGCCCTCCGAGGAGCTGTGGGCTGGCCCCGGGCCTTCTTCCCGCCCTCGCCTCTCTGCTCAGCTGCGAGGGGATGTCCAGTCTGGAAGGACTTTCTGCTCCTGCTCTTCGTCGGCTTCTGTTTCTTATTCTCAGTGGTTTAGGGCCGCCCAGAAACACCTTGGGCTACATGGGCCATTTCCCTGGTGACTGGAGACATCTGTGAGCTGGAACCTTCCCCACTTCACATCCCACCAGGTGGAGTTCTAGGCGTCATCGCTTTGCACACCTTCTGGTACAAACAGCAAGAGTTCTTCTCAAGCATGACCTAAGAACCGGTTAAAAATGCAGAATTCCAGCTCCCTCCGGTCTCAGGCCCTCCTGTCCCCACCGCATGCGGCCCCAGTTAGAAACTCTGGGAGTGGGGCCCAGTAATCTGTATTTCCACAGCCCCACC
This sequence comes from Carollia perspicillata, assembly GCA_004027735.1. Taxonomy (NCBI): domain Eukaryota; kingdom Metazoa; phylum Chordata; class Mammalia; order Chiroptera; family Phyllostomidae; genus Carollia; species Carollia perspicillata. Next base: position 4,867 of record PVKM010014827.1, on the reverse strand, counting down.
CCCCCCACCCCCCAGGTAATTCTGACACCTGCTGAAGCTTGAGAATCAAGGGTAAACTCCACCTTCCTGCAGGCAAGAAGTTGGGCCAGGGAGGACGTGGGGAATGAAAGGAAAAAAGGAAGGAGAAATTGAAAACCTTAGGGAAAGCCCAGGGCTGGGTCCTACAATATGTTCCCAGTCCCAAACCTCAAGACTTGATCAGTATGTTCTTAGACCTTTAGGTGCAGTTCCTCTCCTTGACAGACCGAAAACATTTCATCAGAAAGGGCGTCTGTTCTTTTCCCACAGCCACTATTTAGCTTGGCAGCCTCCCCCAAATAAGAACCAGCTTGGGCAGAAGGGACACCACCATCTCTTCCTTTCTCAGTAGTCAGGGTTTTGACGACTCCTGTTGACTTAACCTCCAAGGTCAAATGGCCTGGCACACCGAGCCAGACTTCGAAGGCTCTTCCCCGCACAGGGAATTCGCCAGGACGTTGACGTGAAGATTTCTCACACCTCGCACCCGGTCTCTCCCACCCTCCACTCCAGTTCGTCCAGAAATTCTCTCACTTCTACAGTTGCCCCTTCAATAGCATGGGTTTGAACCCTGCGGATCCACTTCGAGGCCGGGTTTTTTCAATAAATTTACAGTCAGGTGTGGGCATCCCCCAGTTTCAGATTCTTGGCTTTCGGTATCTGCAGGGATGCTGTGACCAGTCCCCCTGAGGATACTGAGTATTTGGGGAGTCCCAAGTCACACATGAGTTTTTCGATTGGGAGCACTGATACCGCTCATCCCCTGTACTGTTCAAGGGTCGAGTGTACTTTCAAAATAGCTTCGATACCCAATCATTTCTCACCCCCTGCACTGCTATCGCCCCATCGTTTCTCACCTGGATAATCACAATAGCCTCTTAACTGTTCTCCCTTCTTCAGAGAGAAAGCCACAGTCTGTCCCTGACAGCAGGCCCGGACTCTCCTCTGCCCTGATCTGTGACAACGCTCCCCTTCCCTCTCGGTGCCAGGCCTGGTGGCCTGCTGGCTCTGCTGGGACCACACCAGGTGCTCTTGCCTGGGAAACCCTCGCTCTTCTCTCAGGTATCCCCATGGTTCAGGCTCTAAGTCTCTCACTTCGTTCAAACCTCCATGGAAACGCGAACACCTCAGAGAGGCTATTCTTGACCCCCTGTTTCAACACCAGCCCTCACCTCTCTTCTCCTTGGTTTCATACATCTGTGCACACCCCTTAGTATCATCTGACGTATATTTCTCTGTTTGTCTCTGCCCACTGAGATGGAAACTCCACAAGGTCAGGGATTTTCTTTGGCGATGCTATTTCTTTTGCTTGTTTTTTAATTGTTTTATTCTTTTTTTTTTCTTTAAGGGCAGGATTTTAATTCATTATGTTCTCCGGTATATCTCAAAATGCCTAAAACAGGACCTGGCCCATAGTAGGTACTCAGTAAACAACCACTGAATGAGTGAATGAATGAAATATAAAACATAAGAATCTGGACTCCATAAAAGCTGTGATCTCCACGATTAAAGAGCATTTCCAGATAATTACCTACCCAATGACTTAAACGATTCAATGTTCAATTCTTTTCTCAATATTGGCTTTTACAATTAAGCACATCTTCTCAGAGTAGTGATTCCCTTCGTTCTATAAATTGCTATAACTGCGTCTCAGAACACTGTTATTATTAAAGGAAACTAATTTGGATCTTCTGCCAGAATGTAGTGTTAGCTTGTCACCTTTGGTTTGGGAACACTCTAAGAGAAGACTTGTTATTCTGATCTACCGTCCTTTGCTCATCTGCAGCAGGCGCAGATGAGACGAGGTACGAGGAAGGATTTGTGTGGCGTAGTGTTAACAAGCTTTGTAACCCAACAGCCCCGGCTTCAAAGCCTAACCTGATAACTCCATAGCCATTGGACCTCGGCAAGTGGCTCACGTTGCTTCTCTCAGTCTCCTTATCTGTTAAATGGAGCTACTAACACGTCATGAGCTATTGTCAAAACTGAATTCGGTCTGGTCTGTCAGGCATGTACCATATTCCTGGGAACACAGTGTTCAGTAAATGGAAGCTCGGACTATTATGATCAATAATGACAAACGTGGTCAAGGAAGCAATTTTCCAGAGAGAGTGGAATTTTAATTAGACCTTGAAAATCAGAAGGACTTCTGTTCCCTTTTTCACCCAAACAAATAAAGCACTTTTTTTCCCAATCGGTTTACAGGAAAAATTAAGGAATTCATTATTTGAGTCCTAGTATTTAACATTCGCAAATCCTATGTGGGCATCATTTTATTAATCACACACTAAAAATGAGTCTCCAAGCAACTCAATAATTTTATGAACCAGATTCAACTTCGGATGACTCAAATCAGCTCGTGTGGAACATTTCTTATGCAACGTTAGGTTTCATACTGTATCCATGCATTTCGTATTGAAATACTCTTCAGACCGTTTCTTTCAGGTAAGCAACACATACTAAAATTATTGCCTTTCAAAACCATCTTCATTGAGGTGCATTTACATACCATAAAATTCACCCAGTTAGATGACCTTTTTTAAGGAGCGAATTAGTTAAATAGACATTCATTACCTTTAAAATGTATCTTTGGGGATTGCCTTAAAGGTCATAGAACCACAACTCTCTTGGCTGCCAGCTCTCATTGGACTCAGGGGCATCTGTCTGTTTGGGCAGTGAGTAACCTTGTCCATTCAACTGCCTGCGGAGGAGGGACCATCTCCAACGTCTCTGCACTGCCCCGGGCACCTTGCACCACCCTGTAATACAGGAGTAGGAACTTGGCAATTACTAGACTGATTAGTAAGTACACGCACTACGCTACGTAGGTATCTAATACACCCTGCACAAGAACCCGCTGAGGTAGGCACCGCCATTGTCACCAGGTTACGGAGGAGGAAACCAAGGTTAGTAAGTTTAAGGGATGTATCTGAGGCCACCTGTCACCTGGGCATATCTGATTCTGCTCTTCCGGCTTCTTTTACCTTAAATCTGGCCTTTGTTTATTTACATAAGACATCTAGGTTTTCCTATAGAAAGTTAGAAACTATTGGTAGATGGACTATTGGTAAACAGGAAGAAAAAAAGGGGAACATCACCCAAATCTCACCATCAATATCTTTAGATAACCCCCATTATCAATAACTGCAAGTTTGGTTTAGAGTCCTACAGATGTACATATGTGCAAATATATTTTATAATTATATATAAGCTTATTTATAATTACTTGCTTATCGAAATGAAATGATGCTTTATGTATGTATTCTATAATTGGTGTCATAATTTTTCATTTGGAATGTTTCCATTTAAATAAATATTCAGACCCAGGTCAATGATAGTTCATTGTATAAATGCGACTTAATTCACTTCTCTACCAGCAACGTACGCATACCTCTTTCCCTGTTCCTCAACCACATTTTCATCTCTTTCATTCTTTTCTATTCTTTTTTAAAAAGACCTTATTTATTTATCTTTAGAGGAGAAGGGAAGGAGAGAGGGAGAGAAATATCAACGTATGGTTGCCTCTCATGCATCCCCTGCTGGGAACTGGCCTGCAACCCAGGCTTGTGCCCTGACTGGGAATCGAACCCCAATGCTTTGGTTCAGAGGCCTGCGCTCAACCCACTGAGCCAGCCAGGGCTCATTATTTTCTTATCATCATTATTTTCATTATCCCTTTTAATATTTGGCAATTAGGGAGTTCATTTTATTGTTTAATTTTCTATTGTTTAATTTAGAGAGAGAATTATTTTTTCTGTGGACTTTCTGGCTATACTTGTTCCTCTGTGAATTGACTGTTCTTGTACTTGTCCGTTCTTCTATTTATTTCTTATCATTGATTTGGAAGAGCTTTCTATATATTAAAGACATTGACCCATTTACTGTGATGCACATTGCAAATCAACACATTCTGCTTATTTAAATGTATATTCTTATGTTCTTTACTGAATTATCCTCTTTGAGGATTGTGCCAACCATAGGGAAACTATAAAATCAATTAAATTAGTCTCTGCCTCCCTCCTATCTTTCCTTAACACTTCCTTCTTTGTACAGTTTCAAAAAAATGCCTTAGCTTATTAACAATATCTTTAATAGGTTGTTCTACTAAGTAAGTCAGCTATTGAAAGTCATTTTATAATTTTTTCTTAGTGAAGCTCCTTTGCTTACTAGCAAGATTATTGTAACAATCTAGTATATTCTGTCTTCCTCAGGGGAATAAGCTTCAGAAGCTCTAGTCCTCATTCTGATGTTAACTTGCCACGTGATTTGGGAAAAATAACATAAATGTTCTAAGACTTATATTCCTCATTTGTAAAATGAATATCTGTGAAAATTAAATGAGATTATATAGGTAATTCATTAGATGTATATTCCTATGCCTAGCACATATTTAGTGTTCTCTAAATGAAGCTAGCATGACAAGAATACATGAAAAGATGTTTAACTGTTTATTAACTATTTTATTAACATATTAATAATTGTTCTTTTTATTCTTATGCTTATCATAGTACCTTCATTTTGTGACCACCAACTCACACTTTACAGGAGACAAGGCACTAGGGCCAATTTTGAAAAGAAAAAACATGTACACCTTTTATTTACATTAAAGACATAAAAAGCTGTTTTCATGATACAAACTGTAGAAAACGAAGCTGGATAAAATCATCTCTAGGGAGAATGGGTAGGAGGTGGAATCCAACTTCTGTTCATCAATGATTCTTTTTTAAAAATCTCCCCTGAGGACATTTTTTCATTCCTTTGAAAGAGAGAGCACGAGAAAGAGGAAGGGAAGGAGGGAGAGAGAGAGACATCGACCTTCTCGTGTGTGCCCCGGGATCGAATCCCATGG